>VYZM01023290.1:183890-240291 GCA_013398915.1 Dromas ardeola
AGAGGAGAGGAGAGGAGAGGAGAGGAGAGGAGAGGAGAGGAGTTAGGCTGAGAGTGCACCACAGAGTTAAGTTGAGGGAATGGAGAGATGCAGCACATAATAAAATGAGTAGGCAGGAAAAGAGGGAGTAGACACAAACAGAAGAGGACAGGGAAGGAACCAAAAGAAAAGACAGAAATAAGATCATTCACCAGCGCAGAGGTACCAGAGTGGCAAAGGGAGCCAAGGGGCCGTGTCCCTGCTGCTGCTGCCCAGTGCGGCACAGGCTGGTGTGTGAGGTGGTGGTGGCGACCGCAGGTGTGTTTGCACAGCTGGGCAGCCCCCACAGCAGCCTGCTGTCAGCATGGAGTAAAGGACAGTGATAGCTAAAATGAAGGGCATTTACCACATAAAGATTGCATGTGGTTCTTTAAACATATTCCGTTAGGCAGCTGTGGGAGACCCACTGTGTACTGAGGGTTGTTTGCAGACTTAAAGCTACATTGTGGCTCAAAGGCCATCCTTAAAAAGCATTATTGTCAGAATGAGTTTGATACCTTCTTTATGCTGTTTCCTTTCTGGTCCATCAGGATGTTGTCAGCAGCTTGTGTAACCCACAGGTTTCAGAGGTCTGGGAAAGTGTTGTGCACAGTTCTGATGTCCTCCCATCCTAGAAAAAAAAACAACCAAAAGATATGAATGAGAGATTGATTCTGATTTACCGATATCCTATTATAGGTTTCTAATTTTTTATCAGGTTTAGATGTAAATAAAAACATTTTTGGAAATTAATGTATTCATTTAAAGTGAGAAAACCCCACAATTTTAGTAACTTCCTATAGAATTGTAATTATACAACAAGCTTCTGGGACTGGCAGACTTTTTGGGATGAGGCAAAGTTTCCTAGGGAAATAAAGTAAAATAGAAGGAAATCTAGTGGTAAAGAGTTGATTTCACTTCCTGGCCTTTTGCCCAGACTGACCATTTAAGAGAGAGACTTGAAGTATTTGCTTGAAAATGGGCAAGGGATACGGACTAGGAAGAATAAATTCAAGAGAGAGCAGCTGTGAGATGGAGAGGCAGCAGATGCTTGCCTACACAAGCAGTTAATTCAAAATGAAAAAAAAAAATAAAAGGAAGGAAGAATATTCTGAGCCTAGTGAAATAATTGTTGTCATGGAGGTTATGGGAGATAAACATTCCTTTTATAGAAATATTTACTGCCATTCTTTTTGTGAGACTGGCCAGGCTAAAAAGGTTCTAGTTCACTTTATTGATGCATTTTCCGCCTTTCCCTTTTTAAATAATGCCCTTTCTTGAAGGATTTCCTTCTCAAGAAAGTCTAACGTTTTAAATGTTCCTCATTGATTGCTCACAAAAGATAGAAGCAGAGGCGTTAGATTATTTGTATACTATAGAAAGGAGAGAGATTTCAGAGGATCTTGCTGTACGGCACATAGCTTTTTTCCTCTTCTGTTTATCATGGTAAAAAGACCAGCAGTGCTGTTCTTTGCACTTGTATGTTAAATGTGTGTCCAGCAGCACTTGCTTTTGCTATCCTAAATGGTTCTATACTCATAAAATGGTACCTAGGATCCTGAAATTTTACATAACATAAAAAACACAAGGAAGTTATCATTATGCTCTGGAAGAAATACACTTAAAAGTAGATACGCTCAAGAAACAAAATTAGTGTCTGCCCATGGACTTCCCGCACTCGAGGATGTGGGGTATACAGAACTGTGGTGTCCGTCTGTGTCTAATTAAACCAGGAAAATTAAAATCATATTTTAACTAAAGAAATGCTTATTTTCCAGAAATGGCTCATGGTCTAGGTACTGTATGTGTCTTACCTGTATTTCTTTCATGCTAGGGTTAAAATCCTAGCAGGTCTGACAGTTTTTCACAATGTAAATGAAATAACCATCTCTGTTATGATATATGAGAATGTTGTTCTCCAAAATTAAGGTCTATCAATGCTAAAGGCATCAAAGACTGACTGTTTCCATGAAGAATAAAACAAGCTTCTACTTAGCAAACTCATTCCAGGACACACAGTCACATATTCCATGCATTAGCAATTATGCATCCACAAGGTAGAATTGATCTACATCTTCATCCACATGCAGGTTTTGTTATTATGATTATTGTAATGTTATTTTGTATTATGGTTGTGTGTCAGGCCCTGGTTTCCTTGTATTATTATTGCCATTAGATTATATCATACCATATCAGCAAAGATACAGTCCTTGTACTGCTGATATTAATATCTCAGGGCTGCAGACAACACGTAAACATCATGTGTCTCCAGTAGAGCTGTGCAGAATGACTCCCATCTGAGTCTGCAGCTAATCTGTTCTGGGGTGGGTGTGTGTATGGAAAAGCAAAAGTGCACACATGCTCATTCTGCTTATATCTGAACATTTGTGATTATTCATCCCCTAATATTCTGGGAATCCTTGAGAAAGATATACAATTTATTCATATGATAAAATAAAGCCCTAAGTATTGTTTAGCTGAAGACAAAACCGATTAATATCCATTTAATCATATTTAAAATAAGCCATGAATAATAGGATGTGAAAACAAAAGGTGGCCTCACTTCCTGGCGTCATTTTAGAGTGATGTCAGCCAGAGCCTGCCCTTGAATGAAGATTTTCAGTGTGCAGAGATTGTCCATGGTCTGTCATCCCTGCTCCGCTGGTCTCAGATTTCAACCACCATATACGTTGTCTACTTATATGTGATACAAAAGCACAGTCTCAGTAATTTGTTCCTCAGCGCTCATCAGTTATAGTGTAAGGTGAGGGAGAGGCTAGGATCTGCAGGAATTTATTTTAGGTACCGATGAGCACTATAGGCCAAGTTCCCTGGGAGGCTGGTTCATACTCAGTAGCATTTTCCCAGGTAAGGCAGGCAGTAGCAGCGCATATTGCGTGCCGTTGCTTCAGCTGCCCATTACTCGGGATGGGATGATAGCCTGCAATCCAGCTGCACCTCTTGGCACTTGAGTTCAAAGGGCCTTGGTTTCATATTCATTGAATAGAAAAGGTCGATAAGAGGTGAGAGACAATGGAATGTTAATAAATAATAAAGGAATGAGAGCTGCAAGTGGTTGACCCATCCCTACTGATGTGATATCGATCAGAACTAGAAGAGAAATGTCAAACCCTTCCCCACCCAGAGGTCTAGAGACGCTTCTGACGTGTGTCAGTAAAAGATAAGAATCAGACCAAGAATATATTAGCAGATGCCAGAGGGAATAAAGCATAAACAACCCAAGAACAATAGTTACTATTTGTCAGCTACAAATAAGATACGCTTATTTGGCAGAACACCTTCTCCTTATGCCCATTCCTTCAGGGCAGTCTGGGCATGCCAAAGCGCCTTCTCCTGGGAGGAGAGGTCAGGTGCAAGGAGACTGCATAAGGGTAAGGTGGCAGGTTCATGGGACTGCTGCTGTGCCCCCACATGGAGGGGTGGAAGGAAGGTTTGAAGGCAATGGATTTGCTTTACACAGACTTTCCACGCTGCATATATTCTGTCTGGGAGGTGTCCATCCTTCATATTTTACCTTGAGAGCACCCAACTGGATCCACGAAGGACTCTAGGCATCAGGCTACCATTTCCAATTCAAGAATGGATCTTCAAAGCCTCTGCCATGCCATGATTTAACCCACTAGAGGCAGCTCCCCTACATACCCATTTTCCTTCCTGTAAAGTTTTTCCCATTAGACAGGTGTGTACAGCTTGACTTCACACTTGGCATGTTAAGAATTGTCCCTTCTGTATTACTCTTATTCTTTGATCTCAGATGAATCAAATCATCTAAACACACCTACTGCATAAAGTCTTGCACAAAACGCAGTCAAATAGTAAAAGGATGGGTAGGGGAAATCCTGTAGCCTGAAGGTTCGGGCATTTTTCATGATGAAGCAGGGTTACTTCTGCTGCAGTGATTATTTCTGTATTTTATATCCACTGAAAAAAAATTATCAGGAGAGACTGATACAGAAACCCATCTCAGATTGCCGATCTTCTCCTGAAGCATGGAGTTTTGCTTTACATCCCTGCTCCACAGTCTGACAGAGAAAGGATTTGAGCATATATCTCTGACATTCAAGTAAGCCTCTTAATCACTGAGCTGTCTTTTTTTTTTTCCTTTTTCTTATTTAGAGAGACTGACTACATACCAGTTTTCTGATGTATTGGAAGTCAACCAGGGGGGATTTGGACTAAACAAACCTCTTTTCCTTCCCTCTTCCCTGACAGAAAGGGCTTCGGCGTGTCTTCATCTTCAAATGAGCTAGGAACATGGTGCATTTGACATAGATAGTTCCTTTGAAGTCGATACTAAATTGAGGCCTGTCTACAATATTCAGAGTGTGTTACAAAGGAAAGGGCTCTTGCAGAAGCATCTAGAGAACCAGTGCTTTTGTGGAAATGTTCTCTATTAGTCTCCTGCCACATCAGGATCAGGATGCCAGTGTTTGCTGCTGTAAAGCCAGTGAGAATCATCCACTTTTCAGTATATTGGTTTTAGTCTTACCCGTGCTTTGTGCCAGTGTATGAAAAAGGGATTTTTATTCTTTAGTGTTTAAATATTAAAAAAAAAAAAAAGGAAAAAAATTTCCTTCCTTCAGTAATTCCCAAAGACTTTCTATTTCAGTGTAATAAAACCTAGGGGAATGAATATACTTAATCTTAGCTAAAATCTCAACATTATGTTTTAATAAAGACGCTGAAGTAATTGTGACTTCAAGCCACTCCTCACAATGGATAACATTTCCAGGGGAAACAGGAAGGGGGCTTGGTCAGTTTTTCTGATTTAGCCAGACTCCTTTGGTGGGAGACAGGCAAGGGAGGCAGACAGACAAGATAAAGCTTCTGACTATGAATCCCCCAGACAGACTGGCAGTATTAGTCATTAAAAAGAATTTATCCTGTCCTTCTGACACTGTAAAGTTTAGCTTACCAGTTTAATTATAATTTTTGGTTTGGGGTATTTTTTTATGTGAGGGGAGTATCCCATAAGAACAGGAAAAGTCTGTAAGAGCCACTGGATTTTCAGTTTCTCTCAGGAAAATAAGTCAAACAGGATTAAGGAATCTTATAATAATTTAAAGTACTTTCTTTCTAGGTCAAGCAAATGTTACATGAAACATCCTTCCTTGAAAAGTAGGCTTTATATAGACTTTTAACTTTAGACTTCAAGTTTAAACTTGTATAGTCACATATATTAATTGCATGTATATATGCAATGCCAATTCAGAGGTGTGCTTGAATACATTCATTGCTGAAATGCTGGATTTATGGCAAGTGGGCCAGAGGGCCACGAAACCTTGCTCTCCTCATCCCAAAGGGACCAAAATGCTTCTACTGTTCAGTAGTCTTGTATGCTTGTCACCATTAATGTTCCCGCTAATTTATTTCTCTGTGTGTGACAAATGACCTCCTGAATACCAATGTGAAACTTGTAGCCCTAATTCGCACAAGGCCGGTAGTGGGACAGGAAAATAAATGAGTTTGTAAGTCCTCTCTGTGCTTTTGTTATTCTGGGGCTCACTCAATTCATGGAGTAACTTTCTACAGCTTCATGGCTTCTTCACCGTGTTAGAAAGTAAGAAAAAGTTATTTTGCAGTGCAAAATGTGTTCCTGACAGGCCCCTGAATTACACTGTGTCCAAGGAAGCAGAGCTGCATCACTGACAGAGACTTCTTGTACAAAAACCTCAAGCAGACTGAAAACACACCTTCCCAGTCAGGTCGTCATTTTGAATTCTGTCACTCCAGTAACAGGTCAAGAAGGAGGGGAAAAAAGAGAGGCATGGAGAGTACTGGAAATCACCCTTTATGTGGCTGGGAGCAATAGTGCACCTCCTGCTCAGGAAGAAAATCCCCAAGAGTTGCAGCTTGGCAGTCTGCATCTATCCCTGTGCTCCAGAGTCCTAGCCGGAAGATACAAAGGAGGCTGATGGAAGTGGGTTGCAGGGCTGGAAGAACACCAGGGCGTGTGGGAGACAGGGGACACGTCTCATCTTTCCCTGTCCTAGTCCGTGCATTTGCAAGCTAAGGCATTTGCAGATGGACTTGTGGGAAACCTGAACTTGTGTTGGCCTGAGAAGCTGCCGCCCTCCATGCACATCCTCCTCTTTGCCCACTGCCCTGGGGCAATAACCTCAGGTGGAGGGCCAGGACAAATCAAGGGGTGCTGGTCTTCCCCCTGTCACATCCAGGTTTTCTAGCTCCTGCCTTTCTTGGTCATCGCAGCGGTCACTAGTAAACCTGGTTGTGGGTACAGCTGTACCTGGCACAGCCTGCTCACTTCTGTGGCTCCTCTGGTCGGGGCGGCTGCCTGCTCAGGGGCTGGAAGTGCTGTCCCATGGCCGTGTCAACCTGCTACACACGATGCGTAACACATCCTCAAATAGGCAGGCACGTAACCTTTGCTGGAGTAAAATTCAATTGCTCCTGTGCTGACAGAAAGTGAATTCGAAGAGTGATCAGGTGTGGGTAAAACGGTTCCATTTTGAAGCCTGAATGAAGAAAGACAAGTATTTTGTAGCCGTGCACCGTTCTTACTCTCTTTATAGTGCCATATTTCCTCAGGTGACCTATTTGACTCCAGCTTGTTCTCCACGGTATGGCTTACAGATTATTCCTAGTGCACACAAACAATAGATCCTCTGCCTGAATGGACAAGGTCTCCCTGTATGTAAATTGTACCACTTAAAACACACTGTGCCTGAAAAGCAGGGTAAGGGGCTGAGTGAGCAGGGATCATAGCAAAACAATGAAAGACATGCTCGGAAGCTGAACTAAAGTGGTCTACCCAAGTGTGTGCACATAAGAACTGTATAAATATGGATATGTGGAAAAGAAAATCCTTACTCTCATTTAAAGATGTGGGAATTTTACCTCTAGATTCAGAAAGGCTAGAATGCCTGCCAAAGCACATCAGAAAGCATAAATTAATGATTTCTGGAAAAATCATTGAAATGGAAACGTCATTTTTCAAATTTTTTTCCAAAAAGAGAAAACAGCATTTCTATTTTAGAAGAATGCATTTTAAAATGATCTATTTTAGTTTAACATTGTCTTGTTACTGCCCATAGCAGAAGTGAAAAATGGCTATTATCCAGTGACAGAGAAGTAGGTTACTGAAATTACTGGGGCTTTAGTGTTCCAGCATGCCTGACACTAAGCCTGATTTCTGTTCTTAAGATAAAAAGATTTGATATGGTTCTATAGAGTAACAGGGAACTTTCTTATTATCTTCACATTTTAAGCATTTAAAAAAAATACGTCCACAGTCTGGAGAGAGACTGGTACAGCGTACTGATGACAGCCTAAGGCTCTCCTCTGCTTCATTGCCCTAATGCCGTAATTCTTAAATTGAATAGCCTCAGGATGTCCCGCCCATGTCTAGGCAAGGAGTCAAGCCTAATTCTCATTCCTGCAGTCATCTGCCTGATGATGGCAAAAGCCTTGATGACTGTGGGACAGTATGCACTGCAGTTACCTATGATGTATAAATTCTGCAGAAAAAGCAAGCAGTTATTTTTCCAGCACTATCTGCTTGGCGCATACCGTCAAAAAGAAAGTATACAAAAAGGAGACAGGCAAGAGTTGAATTTATTATCTTGATTTTATAGGGATGAGCCCTTGGCAGGACTGAACGGCAGTGAAATCAACACTCATAAACAGAGCAGGAACAAAGGTTCATGGTATAAGCTGTTTATTTTGTTCTTTGTTTGCGATTCTTGTGAATACAAAATTAAAACACTAAGCAGATGTTACCTCCTGTTTGTGGCTTAGAACAAAGGCCCGGTAAACCACAATTCAAGCCTGTCCTGAGCTGAACAAAACTCACTGCTCCCCCAGAATACTGGGGCAAATGGGGCAAATTTTACTTCCAGGTTTTCTGTTGGCTTTGTAGGTCAGGTGTGCTGATACCACCATGAAAGTTTTGGGTTTTCTCCTCTTTCCGTAGCACAGAATTCTGCTAAGGATTCCTTAGCAGAATCCTCATGAAAAAATATCAGTATTCTCCTTGAAGAACAAATTCTATCACAGCCATATTCTTAATTTCTCATTTTATTTGTCATTTAATTTTTCATCTAAAACAACAGAATTGCTGTCTACCTTTCCTCATGGTCTTGAAAAAGACACAAACTTGTTGGTATTTTGGAATAAAATCTCAAAACAAGCAAGGAATCCTTATTTTACTTCTGAACTTACCCAAAAGAATACTGCAGGGTGATACAGAAACAACAACAAGAACACATTTAATTTTCATTAATATCTATTTCTTGTACTGACTGAAGACAGTGGGATCGTTGATGCCTTTCAATGTCCTTGTGTCTGTTTGCTTCAACTCTTTCCTTCAGCTGAAGAGGTGAATAGTTAAATGAGGCTATGCATATGGTTATATCTTTGTTGAAATTCTTGAGCTGATCTGTTTATTATGGCATAGGAGAAAGAAGAACTGAGGCAACTGTACTGCTGGTTTGTGAGGGGTCAAAGAGAAAGCCATAGCTTGCTTTCTATGCTTAGAAAGCGCGCCAGAGAGGCAGTCAGGGGAAAATCATTGCTTTAGCATGGTCAGGTCGAAAGATGCTTAAGAGCACACATTGTGGTTGGGCCTAAACCCAGCCATCTGGTAAGTGTTCCTCTAGAAAATGCTTGTGAGGTCTTTGACCAGTAGATCTGCAATCCTTATTCAATGGATCTTTGCAATCTGTGCCCTTTGGATCCAAGGTTCTGCAGGTATCCAGTAGGGTTTAAAAAAATCAATGAAATAATCTTTGATCACACTATTAAAATAGTTTATTGCCGGGTGATGGCCCAAAAGCAGTTTCCTAAACTGTTTCAAAGTCTTTTAAAAATACAATGAAGGAAAATATTGCTTTTTAATGTTAAATTTCAAAAGGCAACATCAAAGAGAGAGAGAAAGAGCTGCTTCTGTTGCCTTAATAGAGATGCATTCATAATAGTACAGAACTCTGAATGTCAAGCTTAAGTGCCTCAAATACCAATATCGACAGATTTCTCCAGAGATCATATGCAGTTATATTAGCTAAAAGACTAAAGCACTGTTTCTGGAAGATGTTGAATTTCCTTCAACTCCCTTTGAACTCAGTGGGAAAGATAAGGGTGGCCAGGGCAGGAGAAATTATAAAGGTATTGGATAATGGCATTCATCATCTTGCTTCCTAAAATGCAAGCTCCTTTGGGTTTCTTTTTTTCTCTCATCACTTCTGAATTAAAGCTCAGGGAGAGGGTAGAATATTAAAATGCCATCCAATTTATAATTGGTTACTAAAGTCAATTCGCAGATGACCTTGAAAAAGAATTAATCCAGCAAGCTTATAAAGGAGGATGACCCAGTCATTCTGATTAACATCAGAGCAGGTGATGGAACAGTGATGTGGTGGGAGTGAAGGAAGACAGAGAAGATTAAAGCAACCAATATGTTAAAGGATTTCTTTAGACATTTTCTCTTTCCTTGCATCCTGATAAAAATCCACACATTCCAGTTCACAGTATAAATGTATTGTAAATGCAGTATCTGGTCAACAGCTCTTGCTACATGTAAAGCAGACAATTTAAAATTCTGTCGAAGTATTATTAGTTCAGATTTTTCCGTATTAGCAAGAGATATTCTGTATAAAAATGTAAACCAAATTCATGAACATTCAAGAATCTAGAATTTATTTCTAGGTTTATTTTCCTGTCTTTTAAAGCAAACTTTTAATAAATCACTGTACCCTGTGAGAAGATTTAAACTGTGAGGAGTAACAGAGAGGTGGGGGATGGTGAGAGGAAAGTTTTTCCTCAACATTGTTAGAAATGGGATAAAATTGGATGTCCTGATTGTTTAATATTGTCTTTAAAGCATGGAACTTTGGAGTTTTTCTTAAATCAGACAGTTATGCATCTTCAAAAGTTTCATCCTTGAGTATCTGGAAGGGATTGACTACCATTCACACTTTTGTACTATCTAGAAGTTTAGAAGCTTAATTGGATGGAGAGAAGACAGAAAAATCTGAAACCAGCTTTACAGGGTAAAGTGGAGCCTTGAGGAAACTGAAGACCAAAAGGAGCCTGAGTGGCTGGCTGTTACAAAATACTCATAGTTCAGATTCCTCATTGCTACGGTAAGCTTAGTTAGATACTTTTAAAATTTCTTATATTGGGTGACTTCCTGAGAAAACTTTTAAAGGAAACAGGGAAAACGTCAGCTACATGAAATGGCTGTGCTCTGATTTCACGTATTTGCCAGGTGACTGTGGAAGGGAAGTACCTCCAATTCTGAGTCCTACAGCTCTTTATAAGGGGTTCCCAAAGGCAAGAAGACAGCCACGTTCGAAGCCTTAGAAGCTGAAAAAGAAGGGAAACACCTTTAATTTCTAGCTATGTATTGAGGTGTACTTTCAGGGCTGAACCTTGAAAGTTTAGCGCTGACTTCCATAGCCTTCATGTCAGATGTACCGATGTAGTACTGTATCATAATAAAATCAATGAACATGAACAGTGGGCATACATTCATTATTTTTTTCAATGAACAAAACACTGCACCAAACATACAATGTCTTCCTCAAGGTAGGATAAGTGACAAATTATTGTCATGTTGCTTAATATACTCCTGGAGGCTTTCCCATGAAATATGTAAAATCCAAATGGAAGAGACAATGGCCTTGCAGAAGTGAAAACTTTGTTTCAAATCAGCAACAGTACACCTGCTCCAATGAATTTTAACCTATTTTTAATCCTCCATGGCCTGACAAAGTCTGTATAGAGATATTAGAGAGGGAGATGCACATATGTAGACTTGTGGGTGAAACATCATCACAGAAAAGAATTTGTAGGGGATGGCATCTCCAATAGATAGTTAAGACAGGTTTTCTGTTGGACAGAGCTGCAAATGCATAAATATTAGTGGCTAAGGACCAGATATCAGTCTTGAAATATTGTCACTTTCACTTAAACTGTTTATCTAAATATTGTCCCAAACTAGCAGGAATCTTTGTAAAACTGAAGGCAACAGAGCCAAATAACCCACTGTTGTAATTCTCTGTGACTTTCTCATCTGTAAGTTATTAATCCCTATTTAATTACAGCAATGCATACAGTTGTTATAAAACTTTACTTAAACCTAATTTGCTTTCTACAGATGCAGTGATCCTTCTCACATTAGTAGACTGAATATGAAAACACAGCTTTTAGTAATAGATTTTCTAATGCTTTGGGTTTTGTAGCTGATAAATAAGTGAAGAATTCTGCCTTCGGATTTTGCAGGAACTACTGTTTATTCCATATTTTTAGCTAACATAATAATTAAGTTTATTATTCAATACTGAACCATTTTATTTTTCTCTGTGTCAGGTTAACAATATTTTCATTTGATTTTAGCTGTAGTTTTAATTTTAGAAATTATACGCAATTGGACAATTTTGTCAAGCAAATATTTCTTAACTAGACAGATAGTGAAAATAAACTTTATGGTTAATAACTCATTACTGTTCTCATATTCTTCAAAATAAAAACACTTGGAAGTGTTTATTTTCTTTGGAGACAAGCACGGCAAACTACACATTCAGAAGTGCCCAAGCCATTTTTTGCTTGTTACTTTTATTATCCTGTCTGTAATAAGTCATTTACTATAGGGACAGATATGTCACACTTATCTGAATACAAGTCACACCAACCCCTAAATCCTTTTTTTTTTTCCCCTTAAAAAAGGAAACACAGAAACCGCCATAGTGGCTCCACCAAGTGGATCATCTAGTTCTATATCCTATTTCCAACAGCAGCCAACACCAAATGCTTCAAAGGGACAAAAAAAAAGACCCTTGAATTAAAGACTAGTGAACCTACTGAAGAGATTTCTGCACAGCCTAATCGGATTAGATGATGTGAGGTTGGACTAGATGATCTTTCAAGGTCCCTTCCAATCCAAACCATTCTATGATTCCATGATTCTATGAATGTAAGGGAAGTTAATGTCTTCAAGCATTATTTCCTTCAAAGCAGGAGAGTTAACTTTTCTTCTTCGACCTTTAGACTGTCCCAGAACAATTCAATACATAAAATTTTACATATAGTCATAACTCACTAAGGATCTATCCACTGGGGATTGGGGATAACGTAACAGTTATAGCTCTTTCTAAGTTTCTTACTTGTACAGTAAAAAAGAAAAGGAAAAGACTAAGATTTAATTGTGTCATTGCCTGTAGCATTAAGGAGTTTTGTTAAACACCAATTCATCATGCGTTAGTGATACAGCTGGGGGAAAAGGCTCTGCTTCACTTCAGTGATAAGTCTGTCTGTCTTCTCATGCTTGACAATCTTAGAAACAAGTATTAATGCAGAATTCCAAAAGTATCGGTTCACTCGCTTTGAGATATCAGCCATGAAAAGTACAGTTTGGGAGGTTTAAAGAAAAATCAGCTGAAGTTTCAGACTTGCTGCTCTAAGGGAATTTTAAAAACCGGTTTGTGTGACCTAAACTCACAGAAAGGTTTGTGACGGTCTGGTCAGATCAGGGATACACAGCACCTTCTATTCAATGTTACATTATTCTATATAAGAAATTGTCTATTTGTGTGTATAATCCACAAAGTCACGCTGTGTCTGTACTTTCAGCTTATAGTCTCAGGAAACCCATTACAGTTCACTTGAACAAACATTTTTATTCTGAGTCTTCGATAGTTCATTCTACACAACAGGGTGCTTATGAGCAGATACATCTGTAATACTTTTTGAAGTACATGTTACTAATATCTAACTGTGATGTTACCACAGCTGCGTTATCAAAATTGCTTTATAACAATCCAAATATACTGGAAGAAGAGCTGCTCTGGAAGTGGTGTGGTGTGGCCAGGTAGACACCAGGTTCTGCTCCCTGGCACAGCTCCCTCCCCCGTGGGCTGTGTCGCCTGTGCTCGGCTTTGCGGGCAGCTTTCCCTGCCTCCCAGCGCCCCAGCACGGCCTGCCCGAGAAAGATGCCCATCTTTAGCTATCTCCCTTCGGAGCCCTGAGTGAGCCGGTGAAGAATGGGGGATCTGCTAGACCTCACAGCTTTTAATTTTATTACTGTTTCTGTTATTGCTTTCCTTTCCCTTATGCCATGCGACAAGTTTGGGGAAACAGCGGGAAGGACAAGCTCATTGTAGGCTTCATGTATCCTTTCTCTTTCAAAAGCTGGATGTCGGCCGCTGCCTACGTTTCAGCCTCCTTTTCCCCCCAAATACACCAGGATCCCAGTGGGTTTATGCAGCGCTCAGAATTGAGCATTTGCAGCAGTTTCTGGGTCCCAGGCTCAGCCTGCTGCAATGTTGTTCCCCTTTAGCTGAGCACAAACATCTTCTCTTTGCTTCTGAAATGTGGCTGGGCTGTGGTACAAGCTCAGTGTGCTGCTTAGAGATGCCAAGACTTACACACAGTTTTTCTTTTGTTGTTTCCGGTGCTGCTGAAAAATTCTCCCTGCTTCTTTAATTTCTTAGCTGTGGGTGGGCTTCTTGGCGAACAAGAAAACGTGTTGCTGTCTAGGGCCCTGATCTCGCAAAGTGAGAAATTCTCAATAAATCATGACTAGCAAATGCTGAGATTGTCAGTACACCATAGGATCAGAGATGAGCACATAGCTCCATGTTTTTCCATAGGCAGTACTGGACATGCTGCTGTCTTAAATCCAAATGCTTTCTGGAGCCTCCCTGGCAGGAGACATTCATTTCCCTGGAAGAGGTCACTGCCCTTAACCTTTTCCTGACACCAGGCTCCTCAGAGAGAGTGATTTTTTTTTCCAGTCCTTGCTTGAAATTACTACTTCAACATTTTACCAAATGACTGTTTAATTTAATGCTCAAACAGGTTTAGAAGTCAGTTCCCAGTGCTATTCTTTCTCTCATAAACACCTGAACTTCCAGCCTGGTGTCTTGTGTGCAGATCTTGGACATCATCTTCTTCTTAAGTTCTTCAAGTACTGCAGGGAGAGTAAATCAGCTTCAACTGAAAGCAGCAAAAGCACTTTCTTACATTTTGCTTAATTGGTAGCCAGATGGTTAGGCTGTGCTTCTCTGCCAGGAGAGACATGATGATGAGCGCCCTCCTGAGAGGGAACTGAGCCCCCGTTTCCTATTCCCCTGCTGACACAGTGACTTGGGCACAGAGGGACTCCTGTGGCACCCTTTGTGGTAGAAGCAGAATCAGCACATGTTTCTGAAGCGTGTCTCCCAGACCAGATACTTCAAGTGATAGAAGCAAAGGAGGCTCTGTGGTATTTTAACACACTGCAACAAAGCTCTTTATGACCACAATTGGCATTAAAAATGGAGTGAGATCAGAACTGGACATGTAGTTTTTCAAGCTTGTGTCTTCAAATAATCTTGATATACTTCACGCAGAGTATCTGATCTCAATTCTGCTTATGGTGATTAATAAAACATGTAAGTGCTGGCATTGACTGTTTTCAAACTGCTTGTTAACACTTGTTCATTTGACAGATTTTCTGAGCAAGAGGGTATGAGAACACTGCCACTCTTGTTTGTGCTAAAAATGTCAGAGTTTACGTTATGTTAAATTAAGAAAATCATCTCCTTTTCACTCAGTAAATGCAATCCACTAATATAATTTTGCAGTAACTATTTCAAATTCCTTTGCTATACTAATAACTGCAGGAACGTTTAGGAAAGCTATCATCATTTATAACACATATTTAATTTAAGGAGAACTAGATGTTTTTAATGGCTGCTCACTTACTCCGTGATTAGACTACATATAAGTCTTAGGTAGAATTAGTGAGGGAGAAGTGCGGTGTTCAGAAATTGTCACCATGCAAGGCTCAGCACATCCTCTTCTCCGTCAGTTTTAGGAACAAGCCATCTTGAAAACAAGATGAGGAACAAAGTCATCCTCCCTTTTTTCCCCCCTTCCCACAAAACATCTTTGAAATCTTGGACAGACCAACCAGTTCCCAGCCCAGTGATGTGCAAAACAGTTTTGGGGTGCAGTGTTGTGTAAAGGGGACTTTTACAGGATTAAGAACTGAAAACAGGCTTCCAAACTGTCCTGTGCTGGTTGAAAAATCCTCTTTGCACAGGACTGGCAGGATGACGATTCCAGCTCAGTGAGTCCTGGAGCCAGTGTCTAGTGTCCCACTAATCTTTTTCCCCCTGAAATGGTTGGAATCACACTAGTAGCAAGGGAAAGAGGGGGAAGGCAAAGAACAAAATAGTGAAGCCTTCAGACACATTCCTGATTTAAAACCTAGAAATACATTTGTCTAGAAATACAAATAATAATAATAATAACAACAACAACAACAGTACCTGAGCTCAACTACCAGGACTGTACAGAGCTGAGCAAAATGGCTATGGTATCAAGGGCACCAGCTAGCAATAACCCATATCACTTCCATGTTCTGAATACAAATGAATATTTCCAGTACTGTTGTCATCACAAATCTCTTTTCAGTTTCAGGTATTTCTTTCCCAAGCTCAGATATATTCTTAATTAAAATCTGGTAAAGAAAGCTCCAAGGGCAGCCTATAACAAAGACTCAGAACAAATTATAAAGGCTGCAATAATTGTCACGCTGAAGTTTTTTCCAGTAGGTTTAGTTTAAGGGACTGATCAGCTGTTAAAGACAGAAGACTGTAGCTTAAACCTTTTAGTCTTAAAAACTGAATATCTTCACAGCTTTGCAACAGAATTAATTTGGCTTTACTGGCCTTACTTCAGCCAAACTACCAGTGAAATTAATCACCCTTATAGATTAGTCCCTATCCACCACAGAATTTTGTCAGATGCCTTGTAATTGTAGCTATAACACACTGCAGGTCAATAAATACTCAGTATTACATCATAACTTTTAACTGGCTTTATCACTTTAATCTGTCAAGCCAAACTCAATCTATTATACTGCTAACCAATCTCCACTGCATAGCTTTGTAAGAAATCAACTGAGGAGCTTTTCATTTATATTTGCTCGTAGAGCTTGACCCTACAGAGTGCCAAATGTCATCAGCTCCCAGGGAAGTCCTGTGGAATTGAGGCACTTTGTGCCCTTCAAGACCAGATCCTAAATTGAGTTATTGGCTGTACAGTCATGGGGTACCTTACTTTGCTACCTGAAACAAGCTGCAAGAACAAGTAACCTTGCTAGAATCAGCATTTCAGCCCAGGCAGTTTTAAAAAATCAGCAGTCAGGGACCAAACCCTTGGAACACTGAGCCCTTCAGCTGCTACTGACCTGGCTGGCTCTTACAGCCGCTCAGCCCTTCACTTTCTTGCTCAGCACTAACCAGATTCTAGGGTCAGCAGCTGCCATTGCCTTCAAGGTTAGTAGCTTTAAATGGCTGCTGAAACATAAAAAGGCTGTCAGCCTTTGTCTCCCCGTGCAATTATAATGTAGCAGTTCTTGCCATAGCAGTCATGAATGGATCAGCCGTGATTTTTCTCAACATTGTTTTCAACTGCCCTTGAAAACTTGCCAACAAAGAGAAAAAAAGAAAAAAAAAATGCTTGTCAAGAATGCTGTGATGAACAGGAGGAAAATATGGGAATGGTGTTTATTTATGGTTAAGGAAAAAATAAGTGGATTTTGCTAAACCGGTGAACAATTATGAAATTAATTCAATCATAATATCCTGGTGGATAGGAGCCTGTGACTCTGAGCTAATCGCTTAACAGTAATAAGATATGAGTCTTGATGAAACATATAATAATGTAAAATTTTTTCTTGATGGCGTCCCCTTTCCAATTCATATGTGTTGAATTAGACCTTAATCACATAGAAAAGGGGGAGTGGGGCTTCTTCCAGAGTCTTCCTTCCTTGGGCTGTGTGGGGTCTACTTCTGTTGCCTAAACCTAAGTGCCATTCAAGACATCCCAGGAGTATCTGAGACATCCACATGGGGCTGCAGATATTACACAGGAACTAGGAAATATTTGTCCTCTTTTGAAGAGGCAGTTTACTGCCAGGCATCTGGCTGAGATGCTTACATTTCACGTAAGACTGCAGGCAGAAAGCAATGGGCTAGGATGGAGCTGGCCTCAGCCAAAAGAACATAGTTTTGGATAATGAAATGACACAGAGATGCAGCAACTGTCAGCTCTTGGACCTCCCTATTTCTTCTAGTATTTATTTCCAAATGTTACTTTTATTGCTCCAAGAAACGGAAATATGTGTATGAGAGAAGATATAATCAATGGCAAGGGAAGACTTTTTGTTACTGTACTTTTATGTCCCCTGTGCTTGATGCTCTGATGTCCCACCGTACCAGCTGTGGTGGGTTGACAGTGGCTGGCTGCAAGACCCACACCCAGCCCCTCTCCCACTGCCCCTCCTCAGCAGGACAGAGGGAGAAAATAAGATGGAAAAGCTTGAAAGACATGATCACTCAGCAGTTACCATCACAGGCAAAACAGACTCAGCTTGGGGAACATTAATTTAATTTATTGCCAATTAAAAATAGAGTAGGATAGTGAGACACAAAGACAAAACTAAAACCACCTTTCCCCATCTCCCCCTTTTCCCAGGTATAAATTCACTCCTTTGTTCCTTACTCTTCTTCCTCCTCCCCGCCCCTGCAAGTGGCACAGGACTTTGGGGAATGGGGGCTGCCATCAGCTCATAGCACTTTGTCTCCGCCACTCCTTCCTCCTCACAGTCTTCCCTGGCTCCAGCCTGGGGGATGCAGTCCTTCACAAACTGCTCCAACATGGGAGCAGGAATGATCTTCGTGTCTCCAGGGTTGTTTCTCTCGCATTTTTATTGCTCCTCTTTCACAGCTGCTGTGCAGTGTCTTTTAACCTTTCTTAAATGTTTTCACAGAGGTGCCACCAGTCTGACTAATGGACTGAGCTTTGGGGAGCCATGGGTCTGCTTTGGAGTTAGCTGGAAACAGATCTTCCAGGTAAGGGGCAGCCCCTGCTCCTTTCTCACAGAGGCCACCCCTGCAGCCCCCTTTGGCTCCCATTAATTCCTTGCCACGGAAACGCAGTTCATCAGCATCCCCCCTAAGGAGCCCTAATGCTGTATATAAACTCTGAGACTAGGATATGGTTGAGCCCAGCTACTCAGGATTATTGTGACAGCATCCGCTTTGCTTGGAGTTCCAAAAAAGACCCAAATGCACCAAAACCACCCAAAAAAACAACACAAAACCACCATAATTCATTTCAGGTCCCTGAATAATTGAATTCCTTTTCAAACTTTCAGGTCATCCTGGAAAGAACATTTTCAGAAATATCTGTTAAACCGAAAACACTTCACTGAAACTATAATGACTGGTTTGGATCTTTGCTTAATGAAAACTTGAACAAGTATTCAATTACTGAAAGCGTTTTTTTACTCTATTAACCTTTCCTTTTACCTCTAAAAGATTAAGAGGCAATTTATGTATTTTCTCAATTACATATCTGCCTATGCCCCCTCATTGGTCACCTACACTTTGACTTGTGAAGGTGTCGAAAGAAAACTGTTGTCCAGAAGAGACTGGAGAAGTAATTCAAAAATGAAGCATTTCCAGTGTTTCTCACATATTTAGCTCCTCACCCAGCTGTTAAAAGAAGCTTAAGCTGAACAACTAGGCGGGTCTAGATGACAATTTTTGTCTGGCTGAAGGAGTCACTTTACAGTTAAACTCACACAGCTGGTTGGTCCAGTAGATCCTTGCAATCCCCTGGCTGTACGTTGGCTCTTCTCCAAATTCTTGTCTCTGTAGTGCAGAAAGCTGCTGAGTGGTGTAAAAGAGAGACCATGTTCCCTGCCTCGTTTCCTTGTGTTCGGCGGACCCACTTCTTTCACAGAAAGACAAGCTCCAAAAATCTTGTCTGCCAGTAGGAGCATGTTGAAGGGGTCTCTGTTCTCAAGGTGTAAAGCCAGGCTTGAACTTTTCCTTCATTCAGAGCAATTACAAGGTAACTCTCATTGTTAGCATAATGATAATAGGAACTTAATTACCTGGGTGCTTCTGCCAAATGTGAGGGGAATTAGGTGGTGGGTTCAGAAGTTACTGGCAGAGATGTTCACCTAGGCTGCTAATAGGACTGCATAGAAAATGGCACTCCCGGTGACGCCAATTACAGTGCTAAATATGACTTTTATAAAAAATAATTTGTTATAAATTTAGCAGTGTGACCTACAAGACAGGTCTTTGGATTGGGACTTAGGAGAACTGGAGTTTTCAGTTTTGCTGCAGATCTGTTTAGTGACTATATCAAAAACCTTTTCCTCCTGCTGTCTCAGCTTCTGCGTCTGTTAAACGTTAGAGTAGACCGCTTTCAAACAGTACGTTGAAATCTGATTTCAAATGTGCATTGCTATTGAGGACCTCAGACTTACTGTTATAGGGAGGTTAGCAGGCAAACCAATCTGTTTCCCTCTGAGTTTGAAAAGATCTGAATTATAGCAGTCACCATTTATATTGTAACATAGCTGGCTGCTAGAAGAGGACTACAGCACTTTTGCTCTTTACTTACATCAACCCAAGATGCAGGTGTTTTCTATACTGTTGCCACAAGTGCTGCATGACTGCAGAAATACATAGAGTTTATTTCATAGCCATTACATGGTTTCTCTAAAGGCATGAGTTTTGTAGCCCAAATCAACAGGATTGTAGTTTATATAAGAACTAATATGGTTTGTCTAAACCTGAGGTTTTACTTTCTGTAAAAATTAAAAAAATAGGAACAAAGCTACACATGTAAAACACTACCTCATTTCAAAGTCATAGTAGTTTATCAGACTTGTTTTCATTTCAGGTTCTCCTTGTTTCTAATAAGATGTTTAATGTTGTTTTCATTGCAGACTCTCCCTGTTTCTATTACGATGTTTAATGTTATTTGCTTAATGCCTTAGATACAGTACTGGAAACAATCCTGCACTGTCAAAAGGATGAAGCAGACGGCCAGAAATTAGACAGCTTTCCATGAATACATGTAATTATGGGCCATATGCAGTGTTGATAAGCGAGGTAAGTTTTTTATGAGAGTGCTGAAAAATAAAACATATATGCTGATGTCTAGACTGCCCTAAGGACAGGAATAACACTTGCATCATGTTCCTCTTTAGGCTAAGTCCCTATTGGAAGGTTTTAATAAGACATTTGGTTAAACCTTTATTTTTGAAGATCATTGTCTTGGGGTATGTCTGATGTTTTCACACTGAGAGTCTTTACCTCTCATCACATACTGCCTCGTTGTTGAAAATTTCTGGAGGGAACTGTCTTGTGATATTAAAAATAAATGCTCAGATAGACCCACCTGGGTTCCAGTTTGTAAACAAAACTAAACAAAAACCCAGAAGCCAAGGTCCGCATTTCAGTCTACTCATGCCATGGCTATTGGTATATAGTACTGCTACATAAAAGCATCTTACTGGGCAAGAACGGTGACATTTTCCAAGGAGTCTGGTTTGTTTTGTGCGGAACAGGATGGCTCCCAAACATTCCCACATTGGTGGGTTCTCTTCCCATTACCAAGAGAGGGACATTTGTGTGATTTCCAGTATTTGGAAGTGGCTGCCTAGGTTAGGTGAAGCAAAATAATTTTAGTGGTCACAAGGACATGTTTTAGCAGTTATGGTCTTAAAATGGGAATTTGTGTTGGTAACACAGGCTTCTCTGTCACAGACATTTTTCAAATTGACTTAATCTTAGAAAAGCCTTGTCAAGTATAAGTGCCATTTCTAACCACGCAGACCTATTTCAAATACGTATATGCCTTAATATATGGGTAAGTTGCCTGGTTCCTGTACATGTGTGGTGTTGATCCCCTTTGTTAGGAGCCACTGAATCCAGTAGCCTGAGAGAGGCAGAGCTGCAGCAGCTCCATGTTCCTTGGTGGAGCCAGTAGCATGTATCACTTGTGGGCACACATGTGCACGTACACGATACACACATATATACATGGGCAGCCACACAAATTAATTCAGAAACACTCATGCAAACACAGTCTGCCTAATCTTGTCCCCCTCTCTGGCAGTTCAGGATGCAGGTCTGTTAGTAGGAAACGTCTGCACATACATGATATGGATCCCTGCAGTAGCTGGCCCCTGGACCCACAGCTTCCCCAACTGCTGGCACCTGGACAGGAAGGCCCTGCAGACAGCAGCCCAAATCCACCTGCTGGTACTGAGACCTACACACACAAAGCTCAGATGTATAAAGCTGCATTACCTTTCAGTGGGGCACTTAATTTGTGTTAGCTGAAATTCCTCCTTAGCGTGGGGAGAGAAAGAAGCTACTGTGTCTATTGCTACCTACATGGTACCTCTGGTCTCTCTGCGCAGACTGGCACTTTGTAATGTTAAGAACCCCAGAGACAGATGTGAATCCATTTCAACATCTCTACTGAGAACACAGTGAAAAGTGGCATGCAATAAGTGCTCAGAACAGGCTGTGGGGTCTGAATCACTTCTTGATTCAGATTGTAGGAATGCAAAAAGGAAACAAGGCACAGATCCAGTTCAAAGATGCTCCATACAGGTAAACAACACTCTAGGTGCTCAAGACAACAAAGAGTGCACTATACCTTTAAAATGAATCAGAGTGTTTTGTAGTAATTTAGTTGTGAACATTCAGAAAATAATTTAATATTCTCCACCTTTACAAGGTTAATTTTTTCACGGCCTCTTGATCACACAGATAACTAATCAACACCCAGATTTAGCTTTTGAAAGCATTTATTTGCCCTCTGGTTTCCTTCAATGCTATTACAGTGTGTAGTTTAAATCTTCTTTAATCTACTTCAATTCTGGCAGACTGATTAATAAATATTAATTATAAAGGTGCTAAGTAGGCACTGTGAAAGAAAAGGATGAAGAGGAGGTAATGTCTGAGGAAGGGAGAGTAATGTAACAATCTTTCCAGTCTGCTATGTCACTATATATGAGTATGTCTTTGTGTTCCCTATTATACCATGTCTAGCAAGCGATCTCACATAACTAACCCCTGACTTCTGCTGCCACACAGCTGAAGCTCCCTCTCCTGTATTTGCAGCACTGTCTCAGTCTCTGCTCTCCCCCCTGACCGAATGTGCCAGACCTTGTCCATCGAGGGTTTGCCATCTGGCTAGATCTTATGCTCAGAAAAGCCCTGTTCATGAGCATGCTCACCTGCTGCGCTCTTGAGCTAGGATTTTTCTCACGTGGCTTGATACACTGGCTGCATCCTTGAGCTCATAAGCCAGCAGTGTCGCTTCATGCATCAGAGGTTATATCACCTGAGAAGCCTTTATGCCAGGCACTGGCAGTGAGAATAGGGCTCGGTGGGAACGAATTGCTGTATTCCTTTTTGTTTTCTTCTCTGCATAACAATTTTTTGACACTTGGTTGAAGAAAAGTTAAGAATAAGAAAGTCTGCTTAAGTAGACACATAACCACACAATCAGTTTGTGCCTCTGAGAGCTCAAGGGTAGTGTCAGCAGTGGAGAGTGCTGTGATAAGAGCAGGGTCTAGTGCTGCCGGGTCTAGCAGGCTAGGAAATGCCGAGGAGAAGCAAAGGCGTATATAGAAGAGGCAAAGCTTAAGATTTTATTTTCCAAGTCAGAGAAGTGAATGAGGATAATGTTCTCTGGGGATAAAACTGGAGAATAAAATTCTAGCTAATAGAACATATTCATTCAGGAAGATATATTTAGATCCACTGAAAAACAGTAGCAAATATTTATGGGTATGAATTGTGATTACCAAAAGCATGTCCTTAATTTCTCCTACTTGACATATCAAACTAACAACACAGCATATCATTTTCATATTTATTCATTGACAATATGATTTTGTGGATGAGCTGGTGCTTTGCCACATAGTTAACTTATTGGTGGTCTGACAAACCCATTAAAATGGAGCACTGTGAGAGGATAATACCTTCAACTTTGGAAGCAAGAGCTTCCACTTTGCTTTCCCCACAAATACCGTGACGTTTCTGTAGCTACTGTGGTGACTGCTAGCTGGTTGCCATGTCCTTTTGATTGTTGTTTTTCCTTTATTACACCACATGGAATTGCTTCTTGTCAATTAGAAAGGTGTTGAATGTATTTAATTGCTGGTTTGAATCAAAACAGAAAACACAGTCACAGTTGTCAGTCCTAATGCATTGCTTTGTAAAAGTAGTTCTTCAAGGGGAAGTATGATGTCAGGAATAAAATCAGCATATAAGTATATGTTTCGTAAACCCAAAGGCCCTCAAATATATATGTGAGTAGGGCATACTTTAGCACAGAGGAAGATTTACTAGAAGGGTTTAGGGGCTGTAGCCACCTATCAGCTCTGCTCATGGTAGGCTCGTGCCCAGTGTCCTACATCTGTGGAGTGATTGCTCTCCTTTCTAACTCTTTCCCTGAATCCCTTATGCAGACACGTCCAGCGTTGCCCACGCAAACACACCCTTCTGTTTGCTATGTGAAGCCATGTAGTTGTTTTTCTGAAGTCTGACTGAACAGAATGATACCAGTCCCTGGGAAAGGTAGCATCTTTCACCAGGCACTGTTTTTCGCCATAAAGAGCTAAAATCCTGCAAATACTTACAGAGTCATCCCTTAGCTCTGATACTGGAGTAGGCTTAGGAAATCCACGTTTCTCTCTTGCTTCTGTCACAGGTTTCCTGTGTTGTCTTGAGCAAGCGACTTAGGCCGAGTTAAAAATATGACTAGCATTTTTAGGTATCTTAACTTAAAAGATTTTAAACCGTTTTTCCAAAAAAAAGGGCTCAGGAGACGCAGGAGGCACCAAACAATTTTTAAATGCTAGATTTTCCTTCCTATCCTTGCTTTTTTTTTTTAATGCCATGGTTACTGTTGTTTATAGTGAGGGAAGCAGCTACAAGCGCTGAGAATTCAAAGTTGAAAACCAAATCTCTTTCAAAAAGCCCTGATTTAAACCTTTAAGCTTGGTGTTCTCAGGGTTCATTAATCACTTTTGAACCTCTTAGTATTCATCTTGCTGTGCCTCAGCAGCCCAGGCATAGCAGAGGCTATATAAATATATTTGCATCTGATAGAGGTGTGCTATAGAAAGGTTTGCAAAGAAACAGACCCCTGAACTTCAGAGATGACTCAATGAGCAAAGGGTTCTGTCATCTTTCTGTCACATGAAGGTTTTGCTGCAGGGTCATTATCTTTTCTTTTCATCTTATATGCCCTACACATTTCAGAAACCGTCTTCACTGGACACTTACCTACTGTATTTTTAATGTCTTCTTCTAGATTGTTTATTTCATTATGAAAGGCCATAAATTTAGATAGCCGCAATGGTTGATTGCTTTTTCTGTGTTATTACACCATAGCGTTTTACTTGTGTGTTTTCAATTTCATGGTGGATTAGAAGAAATTTTTTGTTCGCTAGCAGAAGTTGGCATCTGCTCAATAAACTATCCCAGAGATATATTCATTCCTATGCAGGCAATGTTCTAATGATTCCTTCCATTTACAGAGCTATTTTGAGGCATTTAAAGTCAACTTTGTTAAGCTGATAGATCGAGACCTGGGATTTAGGCACAGAAAAGCTTAGCACCGCTGAACCTAACGTATGTGTCTAGCCCGCACAGTGTCATTTACAGTGCTGAGTTATGTGCCTAGGCACAGCATTTCATAAGGCTCTTAGCTCCTTCTGGCTTCATTCCAAAACACAGAACTTCTGGAAGACTGTTTTTATTCTCCCTGGACCCCATTTTACTGTACCTATGGGTACAACTCTGTGAAAAAGCGGCTTCTAGTTTTCATGAAATATTACTTTCACATCCTGGCTAAATCTAAATTAATCCAAGAGGCACTGACAAAAATTCACTCCTATACTTTAGCTGACAGAAAATGGACTAATGATTATTTGGCAGTCATGGCATTTAAATATTGATAGTCTTCCTTAAAAGCTCTTTTATTTCATTATTTGATATTTGACTGTTTTACTTCATATAAATGTGCAAGCAATTTGCACCTAATTATGTACTTGTCACTTAACTCCTACTTACAGTTTTCCGTGCTGCTATTCTGGATAAGCATGAATTAAAGCTATTTAGTTGCATTGGATCAACTATCTTTCTCTCGAAAATTCTCCATATCGGGGAACACTGATGAACAAAAAGTAAGTTAGTTTCTAACTAAGAGTAAATTAATAATGCAAACTACTGATGAAAGGGCCCAAAATGGTTATTGCTTAAAAATGGCTAATCTGAGGTTCTTGGTTGAATCCCAATACATTACTCAATGGAATTACAAATAATAAAGTTCTAGTATTTGAACTAATACAATAGACCCTTAGCTAAGTTTTAGAGTTAGCTCCAGGTAAGACCTCCTGATCTTCCTTAATGTTTACATATTTGGGGCATTAGATTACATCTACAAGGAAAAATTCTGGGACGACGGAAGGATACGGAGCTGGTTTGATTGAGTAATGTGAGCTCAGATTCAGTGTTCTGGCCAAAGTATCTGTTTTGTGAAAGTAAATATTTTAGGAAGTTAGTTTACACTAATTTTCCATAAATCAGTATCTGTGTATACACTGAATGGTACTCACCATAGTCTCCCGCAAACTTTCATAGATACTACTGTCCAGGTAGTAGTATCAATTTGAGCTATTACATCTCCATATCAATTGTTTTGGAAGGAAGCTGTTAAGGCAGCGGTTTATATGAACTTTTCAAATAGTGTCATTGGAAATGAAAATGAAAAAATGTTCCCTTAGCACCACTGCCTAGACCTCTGACTGAAATTTGGAAAAGGATTATAGAATGGCAAGAGCTATGAGAAATCACTTGATAAATCAAGTTTTGATATATCCCCAAACTAAGTCTTACATTCAGGCTTTTTTTTTTAAAAACTTTTTGAAAAAAGGAAGCATGATAATAAAAGTACAAATTATGGTACACTATATTTTAATAATAATGATGTATTTTTATAAGAAGTAGGCAAGAATAGTAACTATTTAATAGAGAATGCAATTGCAATGAACCTGAAAAGCATATAAAAATGAGAAGTTGTGTCTGAATTTGTTCTTTAATGGGTTTTCATTGCATATGAAAATACGTGCAGGCACAAATGGTACTCAGAGTCACAAAGAATGCCTCAAAAGACACTGCAATAAAGGAAAGTATGAATAGCTAACACATGTAACATTAAGAAATAATAAAGCCAAGGATGATTTAGCTTGTGATCTAAAAGACATTGTGCTCTATAAGAAGAAAAGGTTGCAGGACCCAAAGGACTGTGAATTAGCTGAGACTTGCCAGAGCACAGAAATGTTCCTGCTGCTGCCTAACACTGCTAGCTGTACACCAGCAGCTGAGCCTGCATCCCTGCTGGCTGGGCAACTTGCTGAGCAGTAGAGGCTGAGTTCCTTGAAAGGGAAAAGAAATCCCCTGAAGTGGGAAAGAAGTTTAATATAATCTACCTGTGAAGAAACCACGCACCCGTTAATAACCCAAAACTACCTACACATCTTTCAATATTTACTATTGTTCACTAGGATGACTGCAAGTTATAACTGTTGGGTAAGGTGACTTTATTACCAGTTTATGAGTGATCTAACATCCCTCTGTGACTTTTGTATGTCAGAACTGCAGGAAACCTGCATGTGTGCTTGTGTATAAAGTAAGAGTTATGGCTTCCATTCCGCTTTGTATTTGCCCACACAATACTATAAGCCCCATTGTACCCTGGTGTTCAAACCGTGTTTCCCACAAAAGCAACAACTAGCAGTTTGTACCCTTCAGAATTGCTCTGCAGTTTAGTAGATAATTAGCGATGTGGATAGCTATTTTTGCTTTTCAGCCTTTTTAGAACAAAGACACAGAAGCACTCTTGCACATATTTTCCTGAGCATAACCTTTGTTTCAGAATTTGGACTGCAGAGAGAAGAGCAACAACTGCTCCCGCAGTATTTCACGGTTTCTATTTTTGCTTGACATTGACGAGTACAGAAACACGAATAGTGCACTCTTCCACACTCTTTGTGATGACACATGATGTAGGACCTTGGGGGAGGTGGTTCCCTAAGTGCTGAGATCAGTACCTGTCGGATCATGCTGCAGTTCTCATCTCAGCTCTCCACCTGACCTTTCCTGCCATGGAAACCAAGGTGGAGGAGCAGATGTGTACAGCTGTGCCTTGTCCTGAGGGGCAGGCGGGAGGCAGCCTGAGCCTGCACGCAAAACCCCTTGGAAGCTGTCCAGGTTCCACGGGCTGATGTTGCTCCCGTTAACTGAAGTGTGTTGGAGCAAAGATGCAATAATAAAATCATGTAAGCACAGAAATCGGAAAGCACTGAGGGGTAAAGAAGAAATAAAACAAGCTCAGAGAGATCTGGGAGAAAGAATTATCAAAATGCAAAGCGAGCTTCATTCAATATGTAAATCAATCTGAATCTGCATTTGCTTTCTGTCTTAAAGCAGTCTGTAATTAGAACTATGCTGACTGCTGTTTGTTGCTGATACGGGAGTCACGAGAAAATCTAGTTAATTCCCTGACATTGCAAAAGCCATATGGCTAAGAGAAGAGTTTCATTTAATGAATCAAAGATATGAACTTAGCCCACTGATGCTCAGGGAGCTTTTATACAGTCCATTTTACATGCAAGAACATTTCTGACTACCCCAAAATCCAGCTGAATGTCTGGGGAGGGGAGAAAGTAAAGCGGTATTATTAAGTTAAAGGTTTGACCCTGTCTGTTTCAAACAAAAAAACCCACAAAACGGTACTTACTAACACAGTGATTGTATTTTGTATATAGAGGTTCAGTTGCTTACAAATTACCATAATAGAGTAATAGTGTATTTTGTTGGGTCATGGGTAGCATTATTGATTTACATTTAAAAGCACCTTCTAAAATATAATTTCCAGGATATGTGGCTTTTGAAGACATTTTCTGCTGAAGGTCCTCTGTGTTAGCTGCTAGTCACTTCCATGTCCTTTGCTTACAGTATTTCTGGCAGGTTACAATGGAATAGCTTATGATAACTCAGAACATCACTTTCAAGAAGCTACTTCTTTACTGTCTTTTAAATTAACCTAGTCTAATCAAGACTGTCACCTTTCAGGACAGAAGAGGGCTGAATTAACTAAAAAAATGAAAACATTCAGATCACATTGAGAAACAGACAAGCAAGTAAAATGGACATGAAAAGTGATGGTATCACACAGCTGGATGGCTGCATAAATAGCTTTAGGAAGAGATCCTGAGTCTTTAGTAAGATGCACAATATTTATAAGGACAGAAGATTTTCATGAAGATATCAGGCTGCCCAGATTTTAACAGAATGTGAGCTCGATATTGAGGAGTCACGTTGCAAAAATTCTTTAACACGCTTCTCTGAAAGGTACTTTGCTATGAAATCAGGAACAAAACCATGCAAGGGCCACTGCACAAACACGTCGCCCTGTTTAGTTAATTAGTAAATGGATGAGATTAGTTAATTGATGGACTAAATAATTTCCTAGATGTATTTTAATTACTAATTATGCTCACAATAATTCTCATCATTTCTGATTCCATTCCTTTCAATATTTCTCAGTGGGTTTTAGCAACCCTAAAAGAGCTCCAGGAAATTCAGACTAATGGTTAATTATTGTGTCAAGGCTATTATCCAAGTTGCAAAGACATGTACAAAAAAATTTGTCATAGAGTTTATTGCCTACTGTCACATGGTTCAGACCTGGATTTATATCTTGGATTCTAGAATTAAAATAAACAACACATTAAGTCATTAAAAATGCAAATATAAAAATGTATGCCATACCAAATTTGGTACGACATGAAAAAAACTTAAACATTCCAATCTAAGATGCAGTCTCTTAGGGACAAATTCATATGACCTAAATTCTAGTGAAGCCCATCCAACATGGCATCTTCTTTAGACTGGAAGAATTTCTCTTCTGAGAAACCTAAGCAGGGAAAATGGTGGCCAATCTCAACAAATTCTTAGAAAACCAAATCAAGATATGCCAGCATTTTGACAAATGGTTTTCAGCCTTTTTTTTTTTTTTAAAGAATCTCCATCCCTCTTAATTAATAAGCTTTTTGACTATTCTCTGTTTGCCAAGTTTTTCACCCAGAATGGCCAGAAGTGCAGGATACTGTGAGCTGATGCTGCAGGAAACAAAATCCAGGAAAAATACCCTCTCTCTTGCTAGTGCCCTTCCTGCGAGAATCAGGTGGCACTGAAATGATGCCTGAAGCCTCACAGCGAATTATCCTGTTGTAATAAAGTTTATAACAGCAGCATGTAACCTGATATGACTGCATGCCAATAATGATACGTTTCTTCTCTTAGGATAATAAACCAGTTTAATTATCATATATTATCCCCCCAGGTCATAACAGAGATGCAACGTTCACTGCAGAGCTGTCTATAGATTTCTTCCACAAACATTTACAATAGAGAAGGTGAATGTCACACTGCTTAACAGCCTCTTTTTCAGATAAAAACCCATTCTGCAAGAAGCAGAACATTCACAACTTCCATTGATTTCAATACAAATTAGACGTTCAGCTTTTTCGCAGAATTGCATGTAATAAGTGGGTATGTCACATCCCACAGATGCCCTGCTATTAGTCTATGAATAGCATCAGTTGAAAGACTGATCTTTACTAACACTGAACTGCTCTAAAATACATTTTAAACATTGGCAGTATGAATTTAAAGTTTTCCCTGCAAAAATCAAATGCCTTCAAACTTTTTATTCCTCTGCAATCCCAGCAGCTCACAGTGAAATTACATTCAGACTTCTTGATGCACCTGTAATCATAGTGATTCTCCTCATTTTTGCTGACAACAATGGCATGATGTCCTTTGTGCATGGCTCTCCGTCTTTTAACCATTTTTCTTCCTTCTCTCTTAAATATATGATTGTTAGCATCACTTTGCTTGCCCCCTCCCACTTGCCCATAGAGTGAGTCATGCTTAGAGGACTTTTCCAACATTCCTCTAGATGCTTATGCCAAGACTGTAAGCGTAGGGGATTCACAAAGTAATTTCAGTTTCTTCCCTTGAGACCAGATGCATCAGACACTCCAATCTTTGCTCCTTCTGCAGTAATATATAACTTATGGCTTTATTATTACATGCACTTTTCCCACTATCCAGTGACATGGCTAGTAAACAGCATAATCAGAAAGCCATGGAACAAACTCTACCTTTCTATGAGTCCATGAGTCTTGCCATGATTCTCTAATTGATCTTGGACTTCCTCCTAACTAGAGATGACTGTAGTATAAATCACTCAGCTAAATAAGATACCAATAACACTTATGGGCAAACTTTTATTGTTATTTGCAAAGAACTCCATATTTTATTCTAATTTTTTAACTAAATAAAAGCTTCACCCATCTCCATTTTATTTTGGACAATGTGTAAACCCATAACCATCCTTGACTCACATACCTGTGTATTGTCTTGATACTCCAGCTACAGATTCTGAAAATGAGCCATTAACATAACAAGTCTGAAAACATCCACAGTTTTCATAGTTTGAGACAGTTGCCAAAGGAGGTAATGTAAAGAAAGGATCCGAATGCCAGCCTGCCAGAATGCTAACTGCAATCACAGTATCTGTCTATTAAACGTCAGTTTTAGTCCTCCTTGTGTACCCAAATATGGATAGATGAACCGATTGGCATAAAAGCTTTGGGAAAACCATAACACAGTTTTTTCCAGTTCACCTCAGATAAACTTGTTGACACAAAACAATGCTTTGAAATATATTTGGAAATAGCTGGGCATTACTTATTCATATCCAGAGAATTCTGCTCTTGCAGAATTGCATATATTCATGCGATTGAACTCTCACCTCCTGTTACAGTGCCAGAAAGGAGAACAAATGTCTCTTACTGCATGTTGGTGTTAAGGAGTCTGTGTCGCACAGCTTACGTAGAGGCCTGTCTCATGTTAGGCAATACCTCTACGCTACCTGTGGGCTACTGGCTTTTGTGAGCCTGCAGATGAAATGTTCACCTCTTTCAGAATATGGTCCTAAACAACTAGGAAGATATGAGGTAAATACCAGTCTTATACCTACCTCTGAGGCTTTTGTACATACCCCTGAGCAAGGTATGGCATTTAAACTGGACCACCTTGGGATTTGAGCAGAGGGCTGCTACAACTCAAACACAGCTCTGAAACATAAAGCCTTTATTCCAATAGTACTAATCCGCTATCAACCAACCTCAGCAGAATTTTATTACTGTTCTCTTGCTAGGTTAGCTGGTGGTACAGAAAGGTAGCAAGAACTCTATTTCTCAGCTGTTTCCTTCCCCTACAGTGCTACTTTTTTCATGCCGAGAGTACAGCTATATACCTATACAATACAGGTAATTTCATCTCTTATTTTGTAAAAATAGTACACTCATGTACACTGCAACAACGTAGGCCCTGGAAACTCATATGTCAGCTGTTTAAGTTGCCTGCCTGCTCCAGACAGGAAGAAAACCAGTCTTATTTCTGCATTTCTAGAGTCACGCTCCAGACAGTCTCACAGCTTGTTCATAGTCCGGCAGCAGCTATGCCAATAGCTAAAGTAACTTTCCGTACCCCTCATATTGTCACCATCTCTGATCTAGTGATGGGGCTGCTCCACTGAGTGTTCCCTACCATGTTTTTTTGAAAATGAACTGGATTGACTTTCTAATCTGTATAAGCAAGTGGAAAAGAGGAGTTGAAGAAGGACGCTGACTTTCTCTTGCCTCATTCGCAGCTCTATAAACCAAGTCACAAGTAGTCAATATCATGCTTATAATATGCTGCAGCAGAACCCTCTTGCATAAGAAAGCACAAAGCTACTTGACCAATTTTAAAAAATCCCATTTAGTAATTCTCAGCTGAAAGTAATTTGACAACCCAGAGCAACGCATATTGGACTAAAAAGTAAAAACAAGCTCTCAATAGAAAATCATGAAACTGCGTTGTATTGAAAGTATTTCTCGAGTTACACATTCTGCTTCACTTTTAAAAGTAGCTGTTTACTATAGAGAAGACATGCAGGTTCAGAGACGCTAATGATTCATGCAACATTCAGCCATCAGTAGTTATCTTGGTCTCTAATGGGCCTTTAAAAGCCACTTCTTTAATTTCATTTCATGTAGAAATGGTGCATATAAATACTCTCCCACAGAGCACATACTGACAAAAAAGAGGAATACATTGTACCAGACTGGCAAAACCATTTGGGTGTTCTCGACCTCTGAACTAATATGTCCTATGGGATTCCCCCATTCTGCAGTGTGGTAGGAAAGAAATTATTTGTTCTGATAAATGTTAAATATTTCTGACAAAGATATGGTGAGCTCTAACACAGAGTTGTGTAATCCTTGCTGGTGTGGCTGAGCACTTAGTTATACAAATAGCATTACTGGAGCCAACAGATCTCTTCCCAGGGATCAGTGCTCACCAAGGTTGAACGAAGACTCTTTATTTGGCTCAGGGGCGTTTAACAGAATTGTTTCTCTTTGCTCTTTTGTTTGAGATTGCAAGAAGCTGTCTCTTGTTTATACTGGGACTGTTCCCTGTCTGCGGAGAAGTGTCCTTCCAAGAAGATGATGACATAGCAGGTTTTATTATTTGTATGTGTATTGTTGTATTTAAATCAGGTTACTGCATGATTATCTTGGGAACGGTGCAAAATTTTCACACAGAGTTACATTTCAGTTGTGTACTGTATCAAGAATTAATAAGTTAAATGAGAACAAGATGTATATATTTTCCCTCAACAAGATGTACTCTGCTCCATCAGCTGCAAGCCCCCTTCCTCTGTTTCTTTTCAGAAAAAGTCGAGAGAGTGGGAGGAGGACAGGAAAGTACTGTATTCAGTGACTGATCCTAGAGCGGACTTGTAATCCTGCTGCCTTCCTGCCTCCTGCCTATTAGTCTGGAAGCTGTCTGGAGCTAGCGCTTCTTTTGCTATAACATTATTGATTATTTGTGAAAAAGCAGAGCTGGGATCTGAGTTAGAGGCTCTGGAAACCTTGTTTCCCCAAGTAAGAAAGGCTGCAGCGGGAAAGTGTGTGTTCTGTAAACTGAATCTGAAGTCAGACAGGTTCATCACCCACTTGTGAAATTGCTTTTATGTTCAAGAGGAAATGTAAAAAGAATAGATACAGTAATGGTTCTTAAATTAATGCATACTTTGAAAGAATACTACTGCTTCAGAAACAGTAAGAGGACGATAGCACTATGGCTTCTGTGTAACATTAGCTGCTAATCTATTCCTCTTCAAATTCAGATAAGGCTAAGGAAAAACAATAAAGTTAGAGGAGGACTGCCCTTGTTTTATTGTTTATTGCCAGGGCAAGGCAAAACACAAATAAAATTCAAATACCCTTTTCACCCCATGGAGTCCAAATGTATTCAAGTACTCAAGACAATTAATAACAATGCAAGCCAAAATTAGGATAAATTAAACCATAAATCATTAAATTCTACATGATGTGATCAAATAACTTTCAACATCTCATCTAGGAGCTAATGAAAAACAATAATGAAATAACATTAAGCCTTTTGTATTTTCTGCAGCCATTGCTAGCTAAAAGCTTATCTGAGTGTGCTCTGCCAAATATTAATGAAATCAAATGTCTTTACTGCTCTACACTTGTCTTCTCTGTTTATAGTGTATTGAGCTATATGGATAAAAAAAAAAAGCTTGAACTAATAATTTATTAGCCTTTAGTTAGTGCTGGAAATACAAGGGGGGCACTCTGAATATTCAGTTAGTGCCACAAGGGGATTAAAAGGAATGAGGATTGATGGCTTTGATAATGCCACTGTAAAAACAAAAATGACTGCCAGCATTTCATAAACTGAACAGCCCCCGTGTACAACTACTAGACAATCTTAATAGGAGTGTTTTCTTGCATAGTAATTGATCTACTTTACATAAATAATGCATTGGAATTTTACAAGGTTCTCCATCATACCTTTGCACTTTAACCGAGCACTAGGCACAAACAGGATGAATTTTTTTTCTAAGTTATGGTATTGCAAAGGGGTGAATTCCAGTTGCTGAAATGTTTTTCTTTCTGACGGTGTGGGATATATACATAGATTATATCATTATTCCTCTCTTTGGGCAAAATTCCTGATTCCATTCTGTTTTCAAGTGTCATTCCTGTTTTACTGAAATCAACTTACACAAAGGACCAAAATTAACTTGCACTTGAATCAATAACTTTAACAACATACAAACATGAAAACAATTTCAGACAGTCATCCTCCTCCCAAGGCCCCCCTTACCCCTGCCATGCATTCAGTCTGTCAGTACAGCTTGTATTATTAAACACTTTGCTATGTATCAGAACTACATTAGGAAGTTTAAGTCCATTCTGCCTTCCCCATTGTCCTGTCAGGGACTTTTTAACAAAGATCCTCTATTATGAGTTTTCAGGTATATACTACGCTTAAATCACCAGACCCTTTGGAAGCTGCAATTTGAGTCAATATTATGCTAATTTAAACTGCCCTAAGCAGAGTTGTCAAAGGGCATCTCCGAGGTTCCTATACCCAAACACATGACAGCGTTCTCTCACTATCTGCCAATAACAGATTAAGCTAAAAACCTGTCAGACATTGGGCATGGCTCCTTCCCTGTCCCCGGTGCTCCCCTGACTCCTTGGAGTTGTTTTGGTTTGTATAAATACTGGATAGCTCATGGAGGCAAACCTCCCAAGACTCATTTGACAGTCAAAGAACTCCTGTGCAATATTGAATCAAAGGTTATAGGTACAGCTGTGAATTCATCCCCCAAGGTCTTTCAGAACCCCAGTGCCCTACACACAAACTTATTAGTTACTCATTAGTCATTATCCCCCTCTTCCCATTGCGGTCAGAAAGTGTTTTGGGGTTGTTTCGTTTTGTTTTGTTTTCTTCAAGGCTGGTACATTTCCAAAGAAAGTTTCTGTTTTTATAAAACATCATTTTTCAAGAAAGAAAAAAAAAATAATCTGGATCATCTCTCACAAACATCTTCTTAAAACCCCATTCCTTTTGCAACAGCTCCAACTTTGTTATCTCCTTGTATCTGCTCGATTCTGAAGCTGCCTATCTGTAAGTGGCTCCATACACCATAAGTGTCTCCTTTCAGATTCCTTTAACGATGTCCCCTTTCTCTCAAACTGGCTCTGAGCCAGTCCAGCTTCTTAGTGCAGCAATTGTTGTTCCAGTATGATGGGCAAGATAAGCCACTATCAGTCTCTCTTACAGCGAAGTCTTCAATAATTGCTTTACTTTGGAAGGACTCCATCTCCTTGCTGTCCCATATAAAATTCTGGAGACTAGTTTGGCTAAAAAATTATTCCCTAAGTACACATTGCACAGCACATTATACAAAAACACTGCTTGTTTACAAACATTTTAATTAGACATAATGACAAGAGGAAAACCCAAGTGTTACAGAAATGTGCATATGCAAATACACATTTAACACAATTCATCCTATATGAATTAATTCTTTCTAAGTTTAGTACAAGGGTTCCTCTATTCTCTTTGCTTGCTCTAGACACAAAAATATTGCAGCTCTTTCCGGTATATAGGAGGTCATTCAGATCTGCTGCTACTCGCACCATGCAGCAACGGTTCCTTCACCACATACATTGAGCAAAATCTATCAAGACAAAGCAATGGAATGAATTCTTACGCAAATTCCGACACACCCTCCTTTTTCCTCTAGTGCCAAGTGGTCCATTCACTGTATGTCGGGAAACAGAAAGCTATATATGATGTTATAATCATGATGGCTTAATAATGTATGTACAGGAAAACTTATTAACTCTTATTGGACTGATAGATACAGTCAAATAAAAAGTAAGTTTTCTGGCATACAAGCTATTTTTATCATCTGAAACAGAAGTAAGTTTCCTCTGCAGGGAGGAAAAAGGTCCTTGGTAGCTGTAAAGCGGAAGGGCATGTTTGCAAAACAAAAGGTGAGAAGGTAGCTAGCCCCTGTGATTAGACAAAATAGAAACAGATATTTATCACCTCTAGAGCACTGACTGTGGGAAAATTATAGCATATGATAAAATCCACATCTTGATTGAGTCCGTGATTTTAATATCTCACACACTTACATTTTAAAGGTACTTGTAGGCCTGAATTTCAAAAAGACTTCCTTCACTTGAAACTGATTCGTTATGATGGCAATTGTTTGCTTTAGTGAGTCTATCAGGGTGCATAACCGAATAGGGTTTACCCACACATGTTCCGTGAAGGTATACGATGGACTGAATAAGGCGTATCTATATTCAGTGACATGGAAAGTGGATTATGTGAGGAAAAAGCATACAGAGGAGCCTGGGAACACTGTGTGTTCCCTACAGCCACCTTCTGGATAACTCTGCAGAAGGTGGTGCTAGCGGCAAATTGCATTCTGCCTCTTTTTATATATTTCTGTATTTAGCATTCTGTCGTTTCAGTTCAAGGCTGTTTAGATCTACTCCTGTCTGCAAGAACAGGTCTGTTTTTGTTAAATAAAAAAAAAAAAAGAACTCTTATTTTGAATTACAACTTTTGTTCAAAATGGAAAATTCTCCTTAAAAACAGGTGGGTGAAATCTATAGAGTGAATGCCTCAGGAACGTAATGTCTCCCAATCTATAAACTCAACTGAAATCATTATCCCAAAGTCCTTGAGTTTATCATTCAAATTAAGATAAAGCCTTTAAAGGAAAAGGAGCATGTATTATAATTTGTTGTTTTCCAACTATATTAGTGATAATTCTCCAGTCATTTGAAACAATTTTGCCTGACAGAATCCTCATTTTTGTACTTCCAAGGTGTGTTTGGGATGAGCTCCTCAGGTCGTGTGCTTCTCTCAGCTGAAGAGAGCAGGAGGACCTGTGCAACATGATTTCTTTCTTTCTGCAGGTCCATCTTTTTAGTCCATCTTGTCACAGTCAAGGAGGAAGGAAAAAACTGTGAGAGTTAAAATGAGTAGGGTGGGACATGACTGTGTGGCATGGTTTATGCTCTGTGAAGAATGAAAAGCTGGAAAGACAAGACATAACCATTGCGTGAGCCAGAGTCCAGAATGACATTGAAAGAATAGGAAAAACTGGACAGATGTGTTAAGAGGGTAATCCTGGTGTTCCTCCATAAATCCTTTTAATACTGGGTTGGATTTTGTTCTTTTTATCTTGCCTCACATGTCTTTAACTCTTCCTTTGATTGGAAATTTTTATTATAAAAGTTCTGGTGTAAAAGTCAGTTACTTTCTTTCACAGAGGTTTACCCTGGGATGTAAAAAATGACTAGTTATCTTTGGAATAGACCTGGCTGCTACTTCAAGGGGGGAACAAATTAACTTTTGTGGTTTTATCCAGTCGAAATCTTTTCACAGGTGCAGCTCCAACTAAAGCAAAGGAATATCACCCACTGACTGTCTTCAGTCCTAATCCAAAACTGAGAGGCTGATAGTTCTGATAGTTCTGATAGTTCTGATAGTTCTGATAGTGGTTCACTGATTTACAGTATCAAAAACAGAGGAATTGCATGAAAAATGCTGCAACTGCATTACACACAGTATCCATAAAAGATAAACATAGTTTGCCATTTAAAGTATGCTCAAACCTTTTTGACCAAATACCATTTTACCAAGAAGCTCCACGGGGGATTAAGTAACACGTGTTGTTCTACACGCACTATAAATCGGATATAAAAGTTTCTATAAACCTCCTTTTGCAAGGGCTCACTGATGCATTGATGGGTGATTTGGCAGTGCAAAAATCCGGAGGTAAGGCCTGGGAAACCATGGCCTCAATATCCAGTGCTTTCCTGGTATTAATAATAACCGTGAAACCTTAATAAAAGTTATGAGGGTGCTTAAAAAGCATTATTTAAGCGGAAACTTTCCTAAAGCATAAAGATTAACACAAGCTATTCAGTTGGCTATCAGCCTGTAAGATGCCTGACTTTCTTTGTACATTTGAAAATCTGTTGTTAGTCTGAACAAGGTTGCACTTCAAATACAACACATGGGGAATAAACCAACAGCTACAAAAGCTCACAGTTAAACGTGCAGCAAGATCCCCACAAGGATCGTGTTTATCAAATGCTCTTTTCCACAGTCTTGAATTGCAAGTTCGCATTTTAAATTCAAATTTAAAAATGCTGTGAATCTATGCGCTTATAGCTATATACATTATGGGGCAAATAAATGCTTGCCACAGATGTATGTTTGATGTTAATTTTGTTTGCTAGATCCTCAGGGAAGGCTAGCTCAAAACAGTGCTGTTTTCAATGAAACATCAGAGCTTTTCCATTTCTTCGAAATAACTCTTTTACTGCAAAGCTGTAATAGCTCAGTTAAAGTGTATTTGAATGTGTATATCTGCCTTGTAGCACATGAATAACTGACAAAAATCAGTTTGTAGTCCCAGATGTTGTATGCTACACTACAAAATCCCAATCAGAATCACCTAATTTATTCTATTAACTTATTCTTCAGCTGTAAAGGTTGCAAACTGTGCAAGTATTGCCATTTTTAGGAATCTAAGCAGGTTTTAAATTTATTTGACAGATTTTTTTCTTCAGTTTTATGATCTAATCTACAGCATTGTCTGCTGGGACAAATTATTTTTGAATGTTAAAATGAAACTGGAGTAGCATTTCTATTCCAAAAGGAAAAAATCTCTGCCAAATAGATGTCCTGGATATACAGTTAAATAGGAAGATTTTTGGGGAAGAAACCTTCCATTGGACATTTCTTTAGCTATCTAACCTACAAAACGTACACACCAGAAAACTTCACTGCTTCAAGCACCTCTTTGCCAGGATGTTAAGTCACTCTGAGTTGAGGTGACTATCTATGCCTGATCTAAGTATTCCATTTATAGATGTTCATCTGGGTAATAAAACAGGATGATCATATTCCCATAGCCACACATGATCAATAGATAAAGACTATACTCAAATATTTTTAATGTAAAAAGAATGGCGACAGAATTTATTAAATTTCTCAAATTTAAATATTCATCAGAAGATTTCTTTTCTCATTCAGGAGAAAATTCATCCACAGTCCACAAGCAGACTCCAGCTGGGCCTCAACTCAGTGGGATGAACCAGTGGTGCTTTTGTTTTGCTTAAAGGTGAAGTAAAGCTGCTTTTTTTCTCATGTAGAGAGGGATGTACTACAATCTGACAAACACTGTGTTAATGACCATGCCTTTATGTTGTGAAAAGGTCAGGTTTTAAGATTTCTTTTCAAAATGTTTTGGCGAGAAGATTTGGTGTAGTCCTGTAAACCAATCCTGAATTCAAGGGAAGATATTATCAAGATAGTAAATATTTTTATTTATATGGAAAATGCTCACATTTAGCATTTTTTAATTGTAATAAACAGATGCTTACACTAGAAATTACATCCATGGCTTGCCTTCTTCCATCCTGATATGACTGCAATGCTGATCTTCATTTGACAGCTAATGTGTACAGTATCACCATTTATATCAAACACCTCTCAGTAGAGAAAGCTCCCTGGAACCTTTAACTGATCACTGCTAAAACAGAAGACTTTTAATCCTGAAGTCTCCATCCTGCAATTTGCAGTAAAAGTCAGAATAGCTGATCTGGGTACAGCTGTCTCTTTTCAATGAGACAACCATTTGGGATACAATTTTCTGTAGTTCTATACAGCTATCAATTATTCACTGCCACAACGGGCTATTAAGGATCCATCAGTCCATGATTTGTGTCTGGTAGTTATTTTAAGAAGTCTAAAAGGAAATTTCCTAAAGAAAAAAAAAATCTTCATAGTTCCTAAATTCAAGAAAAATTCTGCTTATAAGAATAATCATCTCCAATGAAGGAATGAATTAAACTTTTTGGAAGATGCCCAAAGGGTATCAGCAGCTAGACCTATAGGTTAGAGCCAGGCTGGAATGGGAAGGCAACAGGGATAGGTGTCAACAGAAATGGGATCTGAAGTCACTAGAGGAGCAGAGCATTGAGCCAAGCCACTGAGTATAGCTATGTATGAAACATGGTCAGGACAGAACCAAGGTTCAGGAAACTGGTCAAGCTGGGATGCCCCAAGCTGGAGAGCGAAACAACAGCACCACAAGAGACTGGGTGAAGGCCAGAAAGCTGAAGACTTTGTGTAAGACAGGGCCAGGGAGATGGGAGAGACAGGGCTGAACGATGTTGGACAACCTGGTTGCCACAGCAATCAGTGGCTCTGCCAGGAGTAATCAGGGATCAAAAATCAGGTATGAAGAGACAGAGGGCAGGAGCCAAAAATTACAGCAGATGGAGGGAGAAGAGGAGCCTTAACCAATACCAGGAATGAAGACTTGGAGGAGGAGATGCAAACAAGAATGCAGAGGAGAGGTGCAGAGACAAGAGAAACAAGAGCCTGATGCACAGCAGTAACCAAAAGGAACATAACCAAAAGGAGCAATGCATAGGATTGTCTCACATCTCCAATAAATGGGGCAAACTGCCAGCCAGACTCAGGACCCATTCTTGGGATGCCTCACCTCCCAGTCCTCCCGGCTACCCAAAGACCTGGTGACAGGCACTGTCCCTGGAGCTAGATAACATGGCTGAGGCTGAAACAACTGGAAATAGGTAGGATTTGGGATTTCTCATCACAAACTAGGGTTACAAAAGAAGTAAAAGCTTCCGTAATATACTTCCAGAAAAAAAAAAAAAAAGGTACTTTGGTAAACATTGCACTGAAATTTCCTAGAAGTCAAATAAAGATGGAGCAAAGGACCGTGACTTGACTAAAACCAATACTGCAATACAGGCAAAATAAAACATTTTTTACTTATGAGTGGAATGTTTTAGTAGTTTTTTTGAAAAGAAGTTTTCAAATTTTGTACATGGTCACTAAACATTTCAGGTTTTAAAGGAATAAGAGTTGTGGCAGTACCTGTGCCTGTGTTGGTGCGTATGTGTGTGTATGTATGTATGTACATATGTACGTACATATATAAACAGTTTGGTTCCCCTGCCCTCACGAGGTCTAATCCAAATCATTGCATAATTGTGTCTGTTAATAAGCTGCCAGTTGTTCTGTCTACATAGAGCCATCAAAAGGACATCAGGAACTCTGATATTTTACATAAGCATTTTCCAAGCTATTTTTACCTCATATGCTGCCATCTCAGAGAAATTCAGCTGTTCACAGCTCCTGCTTATTAGCTTCAATGCAGAACTGTACTGACACAGATATATCGGCAATATTTCTAAATAGTAGCTCAAAGTATTACCCTTTCCAACTCTCATCTCTTCCATGCAGCTTAAGGGAAACGCTTGGAAAGACTGATATTCCAAGCTTTGAAAAGGTCACTTGAGTAAAATTGGTACCGTACACCCCCTGACACTGACTGAAAAGCAGATTACCTCTCAAAGCAGCTACCTGTTATTTCTTTTTAATCAATAGCAAATAGCATCTCAAAGAAAGCTCCTCAGTAGGTATGAATTGGTTACGGACATTTTTCATCTCGTTCTTAATTCACAGAGAATTACAGCAGTAGGTGATTACCATCTTGATTGCCTTAGAAATTAAAAAAAAAAAAAGAAAAAAGTGGAAACCCAAATCCCACAATTTGAATAAGTATATTTAATCAACCTTTCTACTGGACTGGATCCAATTATTTATGAGTCTTTTCTGGAATCAGTAAATAGCTTTTAAAACTACTCCTATAGAGTGACAGCATGTCAATTTTTTAAGAACATATTTTTATTGCATTTGAATCAGATCAAGGTAAAAATAGGGAGAAGAGCTATAATGAGAGCTCTAGTACTTTCTGGATGGACTAGTCTGAATGACTTTGCAAATAAAAGATGGTAAATATTGGCAGTGATCCCAGATCCCAGTTTGCTGCAGATTCCATATGTAAAACTTTAAGTCTTATATTACATGCTCAAACTAAGGAGGAAGAAGATCTCATTTAAAAAAAATAAATCTTAAGACTATCTTGTGTGTTATCTGTGTATGTGGGGGAACATTTCTCCTTCACCTCTTCATAAGGCTGTGCAAGCCTATCTACAAACTGATATGCTGATTCACAGGGATCTAAAATAGATTATCAGATTTTTGTGGCTGAAATTCACATAGAATTTTCCAGAGTGCCTTAGCCATATAGGAACTCCTAAGTAGGTAAGCTGTGTTTAAATAAAAGCGTTTTGTGAAATGCCATATATATATGTAAGCCATATTTTTATCCTTATAGATATAAAATAGCAACATCCATTGCTCATTTCATGGATTTCTTTAATATTGAGGAGAAAAGGCATCAGCTAATACGTAGTTTCCTTGTTTTTTGAAACAGACTTGACTAAACTTTCAAGCAGATTTGTTTAGTGAAGTAATTTGGGAATATAAAATCTTTGTGCAGCTCAGAAGGCATCCAGAAATCCTCATAAAACCATTTTTACTGGAGAAATTATTTAGAATGCTCAGCTGTGAGGCTGGTTCAGTTATCTGACAAGTTACTTTTCCTTCTGATAGCATTAATTGCTTGAGGGCTGTGATAGATAGGGAAAAGTCTGATTGTTAAAATTTAACTGCAAGAGAACAGCAGTATTACATCTGCCAAGGAGTTACTGAGTAGCTGAATGATCAGAAAAGGTGGCATTGACATTCACTGCAATAAAACCAGAAGAGAAGTCGTCAAATTATGAATCCTTCACAGTAAATATTGTATTTCCCCCAGTGTATTCAAGCTAGCAATGAAAAAACTGGTATTTCCAATATTAGATTTTATCTTTGACCATATGGTACAGCTTACAGAAGTAATTTTGGCAGAACCTGATGTATTTTTTTATGTGCTTGCTAAATTCTTTCTTGGTACAGGCAGATGCCAACATTAAAAGCTTATCACTGGATACTATTAGAGTATGCACATTAGCTAGACATTAAAAAAAAATGAGCCAGTCTAGATTTTCCTCAATGAATAAAGATGCAATTCACACTGCTTTAAATTCATCGGTCTAAGCCACTGCCCTTTGTATATGATAGCGATAAAGGACGTATGTCTGAGCTTGTAGCTCTACCTGAAATCTTTTCATCCAATCTGAACAGAGGATGCCTGCTGATTATTGTTTTGGAAGGGAATGTGATTTGTAGGTGGAGGAGCGACAGCTCAGGTGGAAAAGGAAGAGGCTGCCTCCAAGTTCAGAGAGAGAAGGACATTTCAGCACTGCCTGAGCCACGCTGCTGTGTAACTCCGGCGGAAATACAAATGAGTCGTTGCACAGATTGATGCTAAAACAGGGTTGATAGTTGGATCAGAGAAAACATTTCTGGAAGTTTGCTTCAAGATAATGTGACTTTCACTACCTTATAACTAGCAACTACCAGTTTCTCATAAAAAGCAAAGCATATGAGATCTTGGATTTTGGCTCGGTTGGAAGTGTTAGCAGCACTTTATTCGCTACTGCTGTATGCAGTAGTGCTGGCTCCTTATTACAGGTAGATTAACTTGGAATAGCTGATGCAGCTACTGCCCCCTCTGCCTCCCCCGGCCTTCTGCCATCCCTCTAGCAGATACTAGATACAGTGTCATGAATCAGAGTCTGGATCCAGAGCCACTAAATTCAACAGGAGTCATTCCTCTCCCTTCAGAGAAACTGAACCAGTACTTCGGCTTTCTCTGCTACCTCCCTAGGAAGGCCATGGAAAGATGCTTCCTTGGATTCTGTTGCTTACTGAACACAGTCCATCAAACTTCAACACGGGCAGCTACAGAAATAAGCGGTTTAGGCAATGACTCTGGGGAAGTGGATTGCTAGGGACAGCCTCACTTACAAAGCCTAACGTCACCGGGCTTTCTTCTGTGCCTAGCTTCATGCTGGCTGCGCATCCACCTTGCTCACTGCTGGAAAACAGCATCGGGGAGCAGCCGGCAAGCAAGCGAGCTGAGCAGCAACCACCGAGCTCTCTCCCTGCAGAGCTGGAAAGCAGCAAGGAGGGGCTGGCTGCTAATTCCTTGGTATTACCAGCTGCTGGACCGGTGATGAGCTCATCATGAGAGAAAAGAAAACATGTGAAGACAGAAAAGAAAGTTTGCTCAGTCCTAATGGGGGTTCCTCCTGATGAGGAAAAGGTGTCAGATTGACATCCTACCTGCAAAGATATTTTGCTCTCAAATTCTGCCTGGAGTGCTCTGAATATATGGAATTATTCTGAATTCAAGATGTTTGTTTGCTTTTACTTTGCTGAAAGTCACATTTTTACTTTAAATTTAGAGATTAAAATTCTAAAAAACACATTTTATTTAACTGAGTCTTTAAGGGGATTTTTGCATATTAAAAAAACCAACCCTAAAACCAGTTATTTTACCCCAACACTTAAGGTGCTAGCTAAGCATGGATAACTGCAGCAGTAATGTTTTGTTTTGCAATAGCATCCAGTGTTCAGTTAACATTGTACTAATGTGATACACACTAACAGTGTACTAATGTAAACACCTGGGAGGCAAAGATCTTCATTACATTAACTGTCTGCCATTTTGCAGTCCCTTGTTATGACACTTGGTAAAACAACCTTTCCTTTGGTAGGTGGTATTAAAGGGTTATATGCTAAATTCAGTGTCGCTTTGTTATGGTACTTATAGCAGGTAGATTTAGGATATAGAGGGATAATTGCCAGAGAGAGTTTTAACATTCACTGCTGAGGTAAAATGTAGATGAAAGATATAATTTTCTATAAAACGGAAAACATCAATTGTAATGTTGAAAATATTTCCCTTTTATTACAAGCTAAATGATCTAATCTGTGTGTAAGCCAAGAAATTTTATAGCTGTTTCTATTCATGCAGTTCATAAATGCCCTGTTTATATAAGCAGATTATGAAGGTATTTATGTAAAATGGCATCAAATGCATTAAAAAAAGACACTGAAAATCTAAAATGTTATATTACAAATCTGTCTTGACTCCCTTTAAAAATAAAAAACTTTTATTGTGAAAACCAGAGAAAATCGGTAAACTCTGACTCAAAAGGATTAGCCACACAAACTAACACAAAGACAAAAAGTTACCCTATGTCAGGCAGTCTGTAATGATTATCTATCTGTATGCCCTTAGCAAATGCGAAGTACTTTAAATTAGCTTGGTTCTTTGTAACTGAAAGCTAAGCTAACTCAAATTAGCTGACATTTTCTGTAGGCCAAATAAGGCATTCATGCTGAGTCTGAGTTAAGAGCAAAGGTTGCTTGGAAGAGTCAGGTAATTATCCAACCTAATTTCCATTTCTAAAATTAGATTCCTTGAATACTCTTTTTGGGGTGCACAGATGATGATGTGTACGTATTTGCGGGTGGGTTTTTCGTTCCCCTGTTTGCTTCTGATGGTTAAGTTTGAATTCTTTATTCAGAATACGGGGGGGGGAAGCAAGGGATGAAATAATTTTCTTTTTACAGTTTGCTTACTCTTCACAGCTACATTTCATTACTATCTTCTATGCCAAAAATGTTTGTTGCTCCATTGCATCTTCAAAGAAAGAACTCAAGATCCTTGCAGCTTCTTGTATAGTTGGCTTGCTCCTCCTGAGAAGTAGGGTGCTGCTGCTTTGACAAAAGTAGTTTTAGCCAAGGGGAAGAAAAAAATGACAGCCTCTACAGGAGTATAGCCGACTGCAAACAAATACAAGATTTGTTATGGACATAGAACCAAATTTTATCTAAAGACAGCTAAGAACCCAAGGCCAAATTAAAAAAAAATTTATATCATGCTATCCAAGTAATATTTCAGATATCTGTGTCCAGGAGAGTGACCCTCAGAAATCTCACGTTGCCTATCAGGAGTCCTGCTATGTTTTCTTAAGTAAATCACTTCGGTTGGGCACCTAAAGTTTATTACATTCATAGAGGAACTGTGGCCTGCTTGGTTGCATGACATGTAAGGCAAAGTGAGACTGACATGTTTGGCATCCCACACCTCAGCCTGGTGAAAGGCTGGATTCAGAAAGCGCTCAAAATTTACCAGCAACACTGTCAGTGTCAGAATTGCATTCAGTACAAAGCACCCCTCTTTGAAAAGAGAAAATAACCTGAGTGCCTATTTTATTGTATAATAGTTAAGCGATTACAGCACTTCACCAGGGCAGCTCAATTCCTTCTTCAACTTGAGAAGATTCAAAAGTACATCTTCAGCCTCCCAGGAAACTGTTTATCCTCTCTTCATAAAACAGGCTGAACTGAAGCACTCTCCATTCTGCCTGCTGAAGTGAGGCCACTAAATATGAAGTAATGTAAGAGATCTAGCTCTGAAGGAAAACAAGAAAGAGGGACGTTAACTCTGAAGCCCAGTGACAACTGCATTCCTCTGGAAAGGAGCTTCTCAGTTGTGGGGCCTGCTCCCAATTCCACACCATTTTATGCATTGCATTTAGTGATGTTTTAATGCACAGGATAGCTGGAAAAACTGGGAAAAAGACAGGTGGTCTAAGCTGAATCTCTTATTTTGCAATTGGGATGTGCTAAAAACTGTGAAATGGTGGGTTAGTGTAAGTAATTTAACAGGCTAAGATTTCTTAAAATTAAACAACTTAATCAATTGTCATCATATGAGTATGTTAAATATGTTATCAATTCTATAACAAAATTAAAGCTAGAAGTTTTAATTTAATTCATTTGCATGTGTTCCCACTTCTTGCAGTAGGAAGCAAATGGTGAAACATAGAATTACAGAAAGGTTTGGATTGGATGGAATCTTTAAAGATCATCTAGTTCCAACACCCCCTGCCATGGGCAGGGATATATTTCTCTAGACCAGGTTACTCAAAGGCCCATCTAACGTGGCCTGGAACACTAATAAGGATGGGGCATCCACAACTTCTCTGGGCAACCCGTTCCAGTGCCTCACCACCCTCATAGTGAAGAATTTCTTCCTTATATCTAATCTAAATTTAGCCTCTTTTAGTTTAAAACTTAGTCCTTGTTCTATCACTACAGCCCCTGGCTAAAAGCTTCACTTCATCTTTCTTTTAAGTCCCCGTTAAGTATTGAAAGGACACAATAAGGTCTCCCTGGAGCCTTCACTTCTCCAGGCTAAACAACCCCAGTTTTCTCAACATACCAAATGTGTAAGTTATGTTACTCAATGTGATTAGTTATTGCAAACAAACTTTTCCCAATTCACTATTCAGGTTCTAAATGGCTCATGTGCTTAGGCTCTTCAGAAACTCTTTACTCAGAAAGCTGTGCATTAAAAAGACTGCCTATTATTTGTTCCTCTCTATTCACTGTTACTCATTCCTTTTTTGTTTGTTTGTTTTAAATAGGTATCTGATGACAAAAGGGAAGAAGAGACTGTGGGATCTGAGTAACTACCCATGTTCTGTGTGAACCAAACAAGGTTTGACTGGAGTACAGGCTGAAAATTGCTCATCCAGTCTATTAGACAAAGACTTAGTACGAAACACTTCAGTAAAAAATGGATCAGTTCACAAAATATTTGCAAATAAGAAAAATAGGGTTGCTTTCATCAGATACAATTATTCATAATGAATAATTTAATGTTATTTTTAGTACTCTGAAAGCACCAGTTATGTTTAAACGCCAAAAATCTACTATGTGTTTTGACTACTATTGACAAATGGTCGTCGTCTGTTTATAAAAGTGCATCTTTCCTGTAGGATTCTGTGTCTTGGACCACCACAACTTTTTTTACACTGAATAGAGAGGAAAAAGAATAAAATATGCCCTCTTCCCATAGTGTAAGCAAAATAAATGTTAAAATGTAGAGACTGTTACGAGATAAATTTGTCTCCAAGAAATAGCACATTCTCATGTCCTGGCATGGAGAGCTAGCTGGTTTTGAGACCATTTTTGTTAGTGACAGAGGAAAAAAAGACACATGGAATATATGACAGTCAAAACTAGAATGTAATGTACAGCTCCCGTATAAATAGAGGAAATCTATATGAATTACATTTAGTGAGGTAAGAACCACAACATCCAAAGGGAAAAAATGGCCAAACCTTTCTGTAAGGACAATGCAAAGTTGCCAGTTCACCTTCTTTTCCCAGTGCAGAACAGTGCTTATTTTTACACACTGTACACAGCCCAATCATTTTTGGACATTTGCCCATGCTTCTGGGACAAGGAAAGATACGTATCCAACAATTTTATGTTATATGCACAGGAAGCTAGGTTGTTCCTATTAAATAAAGCCTGAACTACTGGATCTGAGCATATACAGCAAACTAATACAATTTACATGCAACAGATTTTCTGCCCAGGAGCTGACCAATTGCACATCACTTGCACGATAGTTCCAGCACATCTGACTGGAAAAACATTAAGTGCTTGATATGCATATAGAGGCACAGAAGTTACTGTCCTTTAATTTCAGAAGTACTGGGAGAATACTATTTAGAGAGATCAATCAGGCTGAGTCAGTAGTATCTGCAAAACAAAGTGTCTTACACGACAAAGACAGGAGAACAAGCAATCAAAATCCAGCAATGTTGAAATTCTGGTGCTCAGATATTATGTTAATGAGCACTTTACTAAATAAGTTTGATACATTCCAAAGCTATCTACTGAAGTGAACCACCCAACATGTGTTTTCCAGTTACGGTAGAAAAGGTTCGCTGATTTTTTGAAAGTTCATAGCAGAGTTTATCACAGACACCATTGGCTTCCAACAACAAAATTAATTCATTTGATCATAACATCTCTTAATGCTTAGTTATGATTGAAAAAGTTGATTGAAAAGGCACAGGTTGCCCAGAGAGGTGGTAGCTGTACCTGCTCATTGCAGGGGGGTTAGACTAGATGACCTTTACAGGTCACTTCCAACCCAAACTTTTCTATGATTCTAAACTCCAGAAGAGAATTGCATTGCAGGAAACATTTGTGTTGCCACTGCAGACAAGCTAGCAAGAGGAAAAGCAATGATCTGTAGTAGAAAGGGAAGTGGATCAATGCTTCAATCTGCAGCATAATGAGTTCCTCCTGTGTGTGACAATTGCCACCTTTACTGCTCAGTTCCAGTATAATAGGAATGGAGTATAATGGTGAAAGAGGTGGAGGAGACCAGTCCTTCTCCAGGCTGAAGTTGCGTTATTTCTTCAGAAATAAGAAGGGAAAATGCAATAAAGTTAAGGTGGTAGCAGCTAGAAACAATGGTGCAACAATATTAGCAAGCAGGAAAAGTATCAGGAGCACTTCAATTTAAAGGCATCATTTTCAGATGGCTAATTTCCAGAAATGTATTCTGGGAATTACTCATATAAAAAGACAATCTTAGGAGGATTTGGCAGGGGCTGAGAACATTGTTAAGAAATCTCTGTCCGATTACTTTGCAGACTGTCGTAGACCCCCATTTCTAATGGTGCTGAATGAAGCATGCTGCGGGTTGGCTTTATTCCTGCTTGACAGGGTGTCAAGATTGTTGATACCAAGAACACCAAAAGAGGGGACTTTGATTCCACAGAGCTTCATGAGGTTGGTTTTCAACCAAACCAGAAAGCAAATAAGAACTGCAGAAGTGCTGATCTTTTCACCTATCCAAGCCATGTTTTCAAGCTTTTTCTCTGATATGCAGGTTAAAGGGGCTTTTAGAAAGCAGAATTTGATCTTTACATATAGCAGCATCACTACAATGTAGCCTTTCCTTTCCCTTGCCCCCCAAATATTTATGAGAATCATGATTTGAAAAATGTTGATAACACAGGGAAAGTGTTGGGTTTTTTTGGGGGGAGGGGAATAGTTACACTGGTTTTAGACACTGTCCTTATTGGTCTTCTGCTTCTCTTGTAGGACTGAAAGCCCTGCAGAAAGTGACCCTGTATGATGGCATAGGCTTACAAGTGCTATTATAGTACAGTTAGTACAAGCAGTGCAGTCTTATGGAACGCATCTGTGTGTCATATCTTCAGTATAATTTCTTCCCCCTCTACACATAGCTAGCACTTGACACAAAACCCATATGTTCTTTCTCCTCATCTAGAACCACTTGTTACAATAGTTTAATGTTAGAATTATTTGTGCTGTTCAAATTCAATAGGATTCACAGCCCAAAATAGGCTGACTCACAGCACCTGATCATCCTTCATTTATTTGCAGTATCACAAAGCTTCCATGCTTACAAACACAAAATGAAAAGGTGGCCTCTGCCTCAAGAATCTTGCAGTTTGAAATGAAGGAAAGCAGATATATATTTTCAAGTCGACTATGTGACAAGGAAAGAATGACACAGCACTGGTGATAGTGATGTAGCACACAGACAGCTCACCAGTGTAAACTGTTGCACGAAGACTGTAATAGTTTATGGATAACCTATTTGCCTTACAAGAACCTCTACCAATCAAGAGAGCAGACTGGGAACCCATGGTATGAAAAGTTTGGAAACTACCACCAAAAGAGAAATGACAGGTAAGGATGGATACAAATATTTCTTCTGCTTGTCTACTCAGTACCTGTTTTTCTGACCTCAGCATTCTCAGCATACCCAGGCGAGACTGAAAATAGTCCCAGGCTGGAACAGAAAAATAAAGTCATCATTTTCCTGATTCAATTCATACTACAGGGGTTATGAATTTTCCTCCCTTTTTGTTTTCCTGAGTTCAAACTTTACAAGTTTGGGCTGGAGGAAATAGGAGAAGAATGGTTTCTAGTGTTATTTCCTGGAGATAAAGCTTGTATCTAAAACGTGGGAGATGTGAAAATGGTGAACTTTAGAGGTTGATTAATGATCTTAAGCACAGAGCAGGTTAGGTGTTTTGGACTGGGCCACTGAGTTTCATATTAAATCATGTTTAAGGCATATTATTTAGTGTTGTATCAAAGAACAACAACCTTCCCTTATCTTCCTGAGCTTGCCATCACTATTGAAATGAGAGAAGACTGATCTGAAAGCAAACCTTTTAAAATGGTACAGCTGAAGCTGGATTCCACAATACACCTCTGAGGACTCTGCAAGGCAGGAGATGCCCAAAAAGCCTTCCCCTGTCCTTGCTGAGCCCAACAGGATCTCACCCCGAGCAGCACAGAGATCCTTCCCAACCATTCTCACATCCCCTGTGCAAAGCAGGTTCCCATAAAGGATTCACTGAATAGGTGGTACCTCAGTTCCCTAAACAGAAGTCAGTGGAATCTTCTTCACATGTGGATTTTTGATAATCAGCCCAAGGCACCTACAATGCAAACCGCAAACCAGAAACTTGATCTGAAATGCAACTCCTTTCAGGCAGTAGAATGATAACCTAGCTATTGTCATCATTAACAATATATAAAATGAAATGTATTTTCCACTGAAAAGAACTGAAAGACTCAAAAATCCCTGCAATGTCATTTCAAGTTTGATGAACATTTGCTACACTCTTCCCTTTAACATTTCTTTTCCTTAAAGAACAGACAAAGTTTTAAGACAATGATTTCATGCACTGTACATAATTACATCCAATATCCCTCTAGGATTGTAGGCTATTTTCATCTTGCTCTGCTTCCTCTATATTTTTACCACAACACAACAATATTCAGAGGCCCTATCTACATATTTCCATCAGTCCATTGTTCATTAAGTAAGTCACGAACATGTAGAGCTTTGATCAGTTCTCAACCAACAACAGGAATGTTTCTAGCTAAAATTTTCCCACAAGATTGCCATAACTGGATTGACAAACTGGTCGGCTGCACAAACAAGCGAGCAAACTATCACCTTTGCTTTAACAGGCAACCAAATCTGGCCCTGCTTTCATTTTTTATTAACTCCAAAGTTGGCAAAGATGTAGTATTACTGAAATAAAACACAGGTGGACAATTTAAACATGACTATAAGTATGGCTATACTGTAGTAGATCCTATTTTGTGTTAGGAAAAGAATCAAGTTCCTAATATTTATTCCATGTGCTTACTACTGAGGGTTTAGGACTGAGTGATTGCTGCAGCATAGAGTAGACATACACCAGCCACCTTTAAGCTAGTTTGTTCGGAGAATACTAGTAGCTCCATGCAAACTAACCTATCCTGTTTCTCAGACAGATTTTTCAGCTTATACTTAACTATGTTCTATCATATCTGTATTAATACAAATAGCGGAGTTAAACAGTTCAAGGCTAGTGATAGGTATATGCTCAGTATTTGTCCTAGAATAAATAGTAGGGATACGACCTTTCTAGTGTAAGTAAAATATGACTGACTGCAGTATGTATGTAGAAACAGGTTGGCTGGACTCTTCATCCAGATCCCCTCAGGTTTGCTGGGGCAGAGGATTCAGACTTAAACAGAGAATGATCAATTGATGTGCTTTGTATTCATGATACATCAGTATTGAAACCCATGTTGTGAAATAATTTTCTGCTTTGTATTTCCAGGATGGAACAAAGACCATCCTAATGAAATATATGCTAACACATAGCCAGGACAAAACATCAGTGGCAAAATGTGGAGCAAGGAAAACTAAACAAGTCCATTAGTATTACGCCATAGGGAATAAACATTGGCATAGGATTGCAGAAAAAGAAATAGATGCTTGTAATAGTGAAATCTAATCACTTCCCTAAGACGACGTTCTTCTTTTGTTTGCAGAAGTCAGGTGGGATTCTCTCTCACATAAATGAGAACAAATGATATGATAATGAGCATTTTGTCTCAGTTCCTAATGCATCTCAGGTGAGCGCCACTCTTGCCAAATACATTATTTCTCACTACAAAGTTGTGGATATTCTGCTTTGCTTGGGTGATGAGCAATATTCCGGATGAATATATTCTTTTGAAGATATTAGTGTAATACATCATAAGCAGCACTGACCAGCAGATCAATGGGCAACATTGTATATTATATTTGTGTTAACTTTAAAACTTGACGAAGAAATTGAATATTTTTCATTAAGCAGGAAAATTAAAGACTTGTGTAAAATGAGATGTAAATCTGCTGACTTTTGTCAACCTTTGGGAAAAGTTTATGGTTATTCCTGACTGTTATGAAACTACATGAGAAGAGGCAAACTCTGAAGTGTTGCTACAGGAGTTCAAATCTAAGCATATAGATATAAATTCATAAAGTATGATCAACATAAGAATCCAGTTCACTGGCAGTAGTAATAGAGCGAGATAAACATGAAAAAGAAAGGATACGGCAATTTAAAAATACCAGAAACTTTTTGTGTTTTGGCAGATTACTTTATGGTAAATGTCCTACGCTGGCCTGTAGGGACTATCTGTATTGCTAATTTTGAGCAAACAGAATGCATGTTCACGAGTTAAATTTCTTTCAATACATATTGAACAGGTGCCTTACTATTGGAAGAAAATTTACTGACCTGTCTTTACACTTGACGTGAGATTCCAGATAAGCTCGGTTAGGTGAAGCCACCCGAGTTACAACAGCTAATTTTAGAATATAGACATTTTTAATAAGTGAAATAGTAATTAAAATAAAGCAAAAGCAAAAATAAGGCAAAGAATGTAAAAAGGAAGTGAAAACCTGACCCAGGTGCCTAAGTACAGACACGTTCACCTCACAATGCTATTCAGACAAAAGGCAACACACAAAACTCTTATCTCCCTGCTTTGCCAGCCCCTACTACTTTTTTTGAACTAAAGGTTATTCTCTGTAACCAAAGGAACAGCAATAAAAAAGTGACTAGAAACACTTCTGGTTAATGTGTCATGAAATAAAGAATGCAGAACAAAAGCAACTAAGGGAACTGAAATACTGCTATAATCTGAGCTGTAAGAAGCCAAGTGTTTCAACAGAGCCATCATTTAATAAAGTACAGTCAGAATATAAAAACTTCTGAGTTTCCCCTAAATACTATATTTCAGTTAGCTTTCACTTCTTAATTAGAGGCAAGGAGTATATAACTGATAAGCAAAGTAAACCAAAAAAAAAAAGCCAAAAGCCAAGCCTATCTTCAGCTTTCACAGATCTCTAGTGTTATATCTGTCAGTGCACCCATTTGAAGACCTTTCCAGATTTCTATGTGCTGCCTTTCAAGTGGCAGGCTTGTAAGCCCCACGTCTCTTGGTAATGCAGTGCCATAATTCAGTCAGTCTCTGTGCTGCACTATGGTAGCAAAGAGCATTCATCAGTAAACACAATATCTCGGGCCCTTGCAGGCAATTCCCTTTGGGAGCCTGAGCACATAGTAGCACAGAAATCAACTTCAGAACAGAGCGGAGCTTTTGTGTCAAAGGCTATGCAGTACTCACAGAAATGGATTCAAATCAATAGAAAGACATATTCTGTTGATTCTATGAGACCTACATTTAGCATCCACCTCACACCGCTTTACCACAGTAATGCGTATTTAAAAATCATCCTACAGGCATGGACAAAGATGCAACAAACACAGTTAAGAGCACAATTCAACACCTGTCATTTTCACCTGAATAAATTCATCTAAGTTTCATTAATTTTAAAAGCAAAACCAGAGTTTCAAGAATGGGAAGTGTGGATCAAAACCTCCAGTTTTGTAGATCGTATTCTGCTGCACAGAGCTTTGCCTTTAGACTTGTGTCAGACATTTTGCAGCTCTCTGCTTTCCCCAATGCTACTACTGAGAGAACTTACATTTTATGATTTCCTGTCCAACAGATATGTTATCTTCCATTTGTTTTAGCAAATTCGTGATATACATAACATGTTGAAAGAACTGAACAATCCATTGAAGCCCATGAAAAAATTTCTTTGACACCTGCCCATGGCAGGGGGGTTGGAACTAGATAATCTTTAATTACCATTCTATGATTATTTCTTTTGAGCTATGAAAAGAACATAGAGAATTGAAATGTGTTTCTTTTGAAACTTGGAGATTTTAGGACTGCATTAATACTCTGCTTTTAGGTCATTATAAGCGTCTAGAAATGAAGGGAAAATCTCATTTATAGACTTATTGCACAAAATGAAAAGATAGAAGGATGAACAAGAAAATAAAGATCTGTCATTACTAGTATATCTTGGTTTATATATGTCCATTTACCTTAACATAGGACAGTCTTTGTAAATATTCTCTCACATTTCTAATAGTCAGAAGCAAATGTGTATTTGTATATATCTTTCATTTTAAAGGAATACATAAGGTCTATCAAATTGCATGACTGAAGCCCGCAGTGTGAGGTATAACATACAGAGGAGAGCTGGGCCATGCAAAAGCCCATCAAAAGGCGCTACAGCAATAAGTAATAATCTTCATACTTTTCTCAAAATTGACCTGCAGTTTTCTCACTGCATCTTTTCATCTGCTTGACATTTCTTTACAGCGAATTTAACTATGAAATAGATACAAGTGGTTATATTAAGTTCTTGTGAGAAATGAAGTCAGAGAAGTTTATGGACATCAGGAATGGTTTCTCTGAACCATTTGCTTAAATGTCCTGTCAGACTGTCAGGCTTACCTCAAAATTCTTCACCTTTCTGAAGAAGGCGGGCTTGAAATTCATCACCGAAATGCTATTTAATAAACATTGTTCCTTTTTTTAGGCCACAACATTTAAAAAACAGTGATTTTTTTGAAAAGTCCTATGGAAGATTGTGGTGGGTGGTTGGTTTGTTGTTGTTTGTTGGGTTTTTTTGGTAATATTAGAATTTTATTTCATATGTCACTTTGGGGGTTATTCTTTTTGTACTATGCTTTATATTTATTTCTCACATGGAGTTAATGATCTCTCTGCTGGATTCTTACAAATATTTCGAAGGCATCTGCTGGTCTGTTCTGCATGAAAAACCTTTTCTGTGGATCAGTGTATACCTTCTGTTGTTTATAGTGAATCAGTTTGCCTATAAAGCCAGCTAAATATAAGGACAGAAGCCAATCCAACCACACACGCATAAAAAATTCCTAACACTTCCCTTCCACTGCATGTGGAGAATAGAGTAGGAATGTACCACGGGATAAAAACCTCTCTCTCATTGATTTGTTTTTACAGTCACAGTTCGATACCTAAACAAATAATTCTAACAGCAGAAATTACTACGTCTGGTTTTATGTGAGATTACTTAATGTCTGATAAAGTGCAAGTTCTGCTGTAGGCTTTCCTGTGACTGGAGTGTTCATACTGTCTCTCTCCTGGGGAATCTTTTATTTCTAATAACATACTTGATCTCACTCTGTGCTGTCCCCCAGAGTGGGATGCCAATTTGACTCTTCCTCCTGTTCTCAGCGGCCTATTTTCCTGCAGCTTGGAGGAATTTTATATTGCTAAGACCTCAACATCTCTGTCCAGAAGTTTGGTTGAAAGTGGCTGGCAGGTTCAAGCATTATTGAAGGAGATTTAGAATGACAGATTGGCAGATACCGGGACAGATACAATGCCATCCCATAAACCTAATTTCCCTTGGAAGTCAAGCTAATGTGGAACAAAATTTAGATCCACATTCACAGCAACATTTAATACCCAGCTATTCTAGCCCCTGCTATTGTGACTTTGCTTCGCAGGCCTATTTAATAGAAGACGTATCTCAGAGGAGTGTTTTATATCCTAATTGCTGTGGAGACAGCAACAATAGGTTTTTATCCAAGAATGGAAGTTGTCACCGGTAAAATACT
>VYZM01023290.1:240321-257287 GCA_013398915.1 Dromas ardeola
CTTCATAATGCCTAATTAAAAATTAAATAGCATCTTATCCTTTAAGTTCTCTTTTTTAGGTTATTAATCTTTCCCCACTGTGTATTACACACAAATTGTATGAAGACAGTCAGTTCCTGTTAACTGTCTCGCCACACAAACGATTTATATTCCGGTTCTGGATCTGAGAACTTTGCAGTACAGAAATCATATGTAACAGGCAAAGATAGTATAGACCAGTTCAGCTGGTTAGCTGTCCACTTTGCAAATGACAAGTGACAAGCTTGATGTCATTACTGCATCACATAGAAAATCAGATTTAATATATACTTTGGGTGTTACTGATTCAATCCCATCTTGGTGCTACTTTGATTAAGAGTTAATAGGATTCACATCCAGTAGAGAAACTTTTTACTTAATACTGTTGAAGCCAGACCTCATAAAAGACTCAGGTGCCTTGCTATTAGGGCAGATGTTCATACTTCCCCATGGACCCCACCTCTGCGCAGGAGGGATGTGTTAAGGAAGGATCATTTCATGCTAACCTATATCATCATTTCTGCTGGGGCTGCAGCACTCAGGCTTTCAGTCTTCAGTCCCTCACTGAGAAGCAAAATCCCAGTGTCCAAGCAGCCTAGCCAATTCCATCATAAGGGCAAGCCAAACAAGATGCATACTGAGAATGGAGAAGACATATTGCTAGCAAACAGGCAAAGCAAAGACCAAGGGAAAAAATATCAGCAACCCAGTCCTTTCCAGAGGTTACGCTTCTAAATCAGGGCTGTGGGTAAACACCTCCGTCTGTTTAGCATCCCAGTCCTCAGCAGAGGCTAGGCACCTAAAAATGTCTTTGAAAGAATTCAGCAGTTCAGCCTCTCTCATGCTTTTCCTTATAAAGTGCAGGCTGAATAGGAGGGGATGGAGAAGAGTAGCTGGATAGTCAGTACTCCTCTTTAAAATAAGTAAATCTGAATTGTAGGTTTTTCTCTACCTGGCAAGATTAAACACATATCTTACATATCCTGGCAACATATCCAGACAAGGCTCAAGATGAGAGGAAAGGCACATATTTTATTGGCAACCCGCATACTTGATCATGTTGTTTTACTGTTACATTATTGTATTCCAAAATATAACATATTGCAAGGTAATGCATCCTTGCAAGGCTCTAAGGTCTTTAATAGTTAATTTGTGTTCATTGAACAGTTAGTAGCCTGTATTTAATAGCTTATTAACTTTATGGTTAGGAAATCCTGTGTATTCCAATAATCAAGAGTATGACGTCTAAAATCAGAAAACATTAGCATATGATCTGGAGATAAAAATTAATTTTGGAAGCTAAATCATTAAAAGCATGTTCCATTTCTTTTAAGAACTGGTGAGTGTTCTTTGACATACATAAATTCTTTCCTTCCTCCTCCTACATACATAAAATTATTTTGTTTTTCCTGAGGCTTCATTCCTGTTGTGGAGAAGTAAAGATTAATGTAACCATGCACATACATTGTTTGGTTTGGCAGAATTTCCAAATGATGGATTTTGATTTCTAGGACCAGAGTAATTCAAGATTGTTTAGAAGGTTTTGAATCCATCTTTAGTTAGAAATGAGATCTAATAACAAGACAATTTTCTCCTTTGCACAAGTTCTCTTCAGAGCAGCTTTTCCCTGTTGAAATTCACCATTCATTGGCTTTGCGTGTGCTTTTGAAATCACCTTTCTCCATAGTTGCACTGTTAGAGCACTTTTATTATTTGCAAGTAAGAGTGTTTCCTGCCTTTCCGGCCTTTCCCTTGTCTGATTGTGAGCTGTTGGTCTGATGCTTACAAAGTTCGATTTGATAATATTGAATGTCCTGGAGTATACACTGCATGAGGATCTGACATCAGTTTTCTCTTCTGCATTTAATGAAAAGAGGAAAGCTTTTTTGGTTCAAATTATTAGCTAGTCACTATATTCTTTGTTGATACACATTGATACTATTATTGAATAAAACGGCACTGGAACAATAAGAAAAAAAGTATGAATGCTATAAAAACCTGATTTAAACTAAAAAGCATGAAGACTGACGTCTAAGACTCAGTATATAAAAATATTTGTGGTTCTCTCCTCTTAAAACTATTGCTTCTAATTTCTGCCTGTCAGCAGTGCCCTTTCCATGGGCTTTTCTCACCTAAAATATAAGCTATCGTGGATAGACTGTATTTGGATAAAATATAGTAAACAGAATTGCATGGCTTTCTCTATTTGCTTTGCAAATATAATAATATGCAAATGTATGTTCCATCTTTGTTTACTTATTTTTTTTCCAGTTTTAGGGCTTCTATTGCTGAGGAAGATACTTATTACATAGATTTTCATGACAGTGACACAATATAAAAAAACACCAATTAATTTCTCCTTGATCCTACCAAACTACTAGGGATTCCCAAGCCTCTGTGATAGGTTACACAAAATGCTGTAATTTCTTTAAGAATCTCTACCTACCCTGATTATTAGGGTAAAAACCATTTTGACAGTATGCTGAGAAGAGGGCGCCAAACAGTAGCAATGTCTCCTTAAATGAAATCTCATCTCTGCTCCACTCTATATTTAATTTCTCTTTTTACCTGCATAATTTCTTCTAATTCTTGATTTTCCCACCACTTATTCTTTTCCTTCCAGTCTTCCCATCATCCCTTCATTTACATCACCAGAGGTTTTTTCCTTTTTCCTCTAAAACACCCACTAAACATTAGTGATTCTAAATGTTTCTGGATTCTTGTCCTTCTGAAATGAATTAGCCTGGCACACTTCACTCTTCACAAATTCTACCGTGAGAAGAAAGAGCCTCCCAGTGGACCAGCCTTCAATGCCAGTTGTAAACCAACAGACAGATATCACAACCTGGGAAAACATAAAAATATATAACCAGCCTCCTGCATGCAACAAGGAAGTACTTTTCGGTTAACAGCAGCGGCTAATAGGTACTTGGTTTCTTATACAATACCCTCTATGCCAGTTTTTCAAAAGGTCAGGCAGGATACAAAACACAAAAAGATTTTGCAAACTCATGTGTATTGTAATGGGTAACACAACTTGATATTTGGAGAGCTGTCAACTCCACAAATGTGCAGGAAGAGTGTGTTGATACCACTTTTGTAGAATTTCAGTCAAGAGTAAGGGAAGTCCTTTATGGCTTATCTTCATGGTACTTCCCAGTGCACCCAGTAACTCAACATAAAAGGCAGTAGGGACGGAGCCAAAGACAGCAACACTTGAGACAATCATAATAAAGTTAGAAAATCAAGCTATTCAAGAGCAGCTTTAAGCATTACTGGAAAGAAAGAGACATCATTCTGGCTTTCTGAATGTTCCACTTTGGTGCCAGTATCAAGGGTACAAGAAAAATTATTTGTACACAGCTAAAAAAAGATCATTCTGTGAAACAGTTTCCCACACCTTGAAACTTCAGGCTGAATAGCTCTATCTCTTGGGCTTTGCTTTGCACAGCTCTCTTTCTCAGTCTAATCAAAATGCCACTTACGCTAAACCGGCACCATTCCCTCTAAATTATTTCCTTGCCTTTCTGTCTTGCACTGCATCAGATTTGTATCTTTGTTCTTATCTTCCTCATAGTTCTCACCTTTCCTTTTATTTCTGTCCTTTTGTAGTATCACACAAATATTTACACAATAAGGCACAAAGATATTTTGGTAACAGGTTTGACGGATTGTTGCAATGGAAATAACAACAGTAAATGCATAGAACCACTGATCAAATCTACCAAACAAATGCTATTCTTTAAAAGAAATTGGCAACAATACTAATTATCAAATAGAAGAGTTGTAATGGTTTTACCACGTTTCTTTTGCTAGTAGGGATTGCAATTGATGAATAAGATATAAAATTATATTAATGTATCAGATGAAAACACTCAGGACAAGAAATTAGTCCTCTGAATATAAGCTGTAAATCTCCAGTGGTTCAGTAGAAGTCTAAGTAGAGACAGGATCATGTGAAACATAAGAAAAGGATCAGATCTAAACCCACAAAACTGTAAGATAGCTTAAATCCAAGAAAGTGAAAAATCAGTATTGGCACTCATTGGCTGTGATGTTGCCATCTGTAAAAATAAGATTTCCAACATATGGACTGTTTATCTTCAGCAACATCTGCAAAACACAGACACGCATTACAAATTGTGTGATAGCTGGACATGTGACAAGCAGTGAGGCTTTGACTCATTAAACAACTTCTTCAAAGAAAAGCATTTTTATTGTACTAAAAGAAAATTAGATGGAAAGGAACAAGATGAATATATAACTGCCATGAAAATCCAGAAGAGAGATGTAATTAAAAATGAGGAGAAGCAATTAATACAGGCACAAGAGTTCCTCGGGAAACACAGCCATGTGTTTTGCTACTTATCTACTCTACATAAATAATTTAGATCACAAACTAAATAATTATCCTATAATACGTTGTTCAAATGCCATCATTAACTAGAAAGCAGAAATACACTGTGTTCTTCTAAAGTTAATGGTTAGATGACATTTGCAGATAAGTAAAATATATGCTCATCTGGTGAAAATACCAAACTGAATTATTAAATTATTTCTGTCTAGTCTAACTTCAGAGACAGAAATTCATGTGGACATCAGACCCTCTTGAATACAATGACTCTTCTGACCAGCGACACTGATGTTGACTTCCCACTCCTCATCACAACTTCCTGTTCAGACAGCAGAAATCTTCCTTTTGAGACACAGATTCCACAAAAACCTGTGCTACTGACTACAAAAATACTTTAAGATTAGAGTGATTTTTATTAAATGAGACAGTACTTTTGGAGCAGTAGCTAGAACCAAGCTCCTTCTTCTGCCATGTGCATATTGTAACTGGTTACTGTGGGCTTTGGAGACCTTATTGCTGTCTACAGCTACCTGAAAGGAGGTTGTAACGAGTTGGGGGTTGGCCTCTTCTCCCAAGTAACAGGTGATAGAACAAGAGGAAATGGCCTCAAGTTGCACCAGGGAGGTTTAGATTGGATCTTAGGAAAAATTTCTTCACTGAAAGGGTTATCAAGCATTGGAACAGGCTGCCCAGGGAAGCGGTTGAGTCACCATCCCTGGAGGTATTTAAAAGATGTGTAGATATAGTGCTGAGGGACATGGGGACCATGTTAGTAGCAACTTGGTAGTGCTAGGTTAATGGTTGGATTTGATGATCATAAAGGTCTCTTCCAAACAAAATGATTCTATGATTCTAAACAGAGGAAAGTGTTTTGGAGAGGAAAAAATTGGCTTATGAGGCACAATTTAAAATAGCAGAAGACTTGCTTGCAGACAATTAGCTTTTATTATTGTCTCTCGGAGCTGCCTGGCTTTCTCCCAGCAATTCCAATCTGTTCCAGTCCTCATCTACTCAATCTCAGCCTTCTTTCCTCAGGCTCCCTCAGATCTTATCCAGCTCATCCCTGTCTCTGCTTTGGCCTCCTCCCATCTCCTCATCTTGCTCTTAGTGCACTTACCTCCACTAACCAGGCACCATTCCTCACCGGACTCTTTGATCTAAGTCTTTATATGGCTATTTTTGGTTTTTGCCACCTCATCCCTACCATTAATTTCTCAAATTTGTCCTCAGCAGCAGTGCCATTGTTACTGGTGCCTTGTGAGACACAGTCTCCCCTGCCTCATCTGATTATTATTAAAATTATTCCTGTAGCTACCTGGCTCTAGGCATCCCTGACTATCTCCTCTCACTCATAATCATCCTTGCTCCCCCATTCCTGGCCTCAACTCTTGTTTGTCACCTCTCAAATCCCTGTCCCCATGCCTGAAAAGTCCCACTTTCTCACATTTCCTTTCCTTCCTTTATCAATTTGGAATGTACTGAAATGGCAGTAGGGACAACCCCGCTGCCCATCTCCATCCCACCTGCAAAGAGGTCTTTCAGGGTCAGCTGGCTCCCGCAGCCCCTGGGAGCATCATTCTCCATCTCATGCAAGCACATGTGGGCTGAACCACTCAGAGCTGGCAAAAGTTTGAGAGCTTCCAGTGCAGGTGCTGTCTTCAGAAACTGTAGACATTAAAATCAATGAATATCGAACATACTGAAATGGTAAGTTTTTTTAAATGCATATAATGGAGCTGAGATGGTTTCTCCCCAAATCTGCAAGACAACCTTTCAGAATATCCCATGTTCTGGGGACACTAAAGGGGCAGGAAAGTGGTCTGGAAACCTCAGGGAACTAATGCAACTCAGAGTTGCTTTTATTTCCTGCTCTAGCCAAAAGTAGTGTTCATCTTAAACTACAAAGAAAAGAAGAAAAAAAAGAAGGAGCTATCATTTTTATATTCACAGTGGGAACAAAAATGTGGTTTTGTTATATTTTAGAAATATTTTTCACTGCAGTTATTAAAATTGAAGACTAGATTGGAACTTGTTTTTTCCCAGTTTGTAGGGGTTTTTGCAACATTTGTATTTCTCCTGCAGAGAATGCCAAGATAACGTAAGAAACATGTCTGGTTCTAACATCTCTTTTATCTGCTGTGTCTCAGGTTTAGCACTTACAGACTAGGAGCACTGTCGGTATCTGTCAGTGCCAATACAATAACTTCCGTAAGCATTCTGATTTGCTGTTTTCAGAGAAAAGGGTAGCAGAGTCTTCCAGACAGTGAAACTGAGACAGAGGGGTGATTTTTGAAAGAGTACATCATTCTTCTGTGGTAAAGTCAGTGAAGGAATCCATGTTGCCTCTGTTTAGGATGAGTACTATAGTCATTAGTCTACATTATTTCTGGATGAGTTCACTGGGAAGAATCATCTAAATAGTTCAGTTGCATTTCCTGCACAGTCTGCAAACCTTAAATGAAGGCTACAGGCTACTACAACAGCTTCTTTCCACTATCATTTACAAAAACTAGAAATCCAGAACTTGAATAATTACGACATTCAGAGAAATCAAGAAAGGTGAAATACAGCCTTAGTAGCTTACTTTTTTTTGTCTCAAACTGTGCATATCCCTTCTTTCTCTGTCAGTATAACTCAGTAAACTAGAACGCAGATAACTCAATTTAGTTAAGAAGCCAATAGTTACAAAATAAAATCGAATAAACATACTAACAAGAAAGAAAAAAGTTTAAATCCAAGAAATTAAACCTCTTCTTAATTATCTGGGTTGTTTTTTTTTTTAATAGAGCTCTTCATTAACCAAAAAAAGAGACAAACTATGACAAAAAGTGGCAAACACTATTAGCAAATTCTTCATTCAGATTACACAAAGGAAATGAGCAAATTCTGAAAAGACAATGGGTTGACTGTAAAGGCCAGCAATACAGGAGACAATCAGGACTGGCTTCTCATGGGAGAGGAAGCCAGAGCAAGTGTTATCCCGAAAGATCAGAGCACTGTGGAAGAAATGACTCTGCTCTCTTCTGGTATTTGGGGAAGGGAATTCTGCTGAGGCTTGGGCAGATCCTCCTCACCGGGCACGCATCCTTGAGCAAGTGGTGTTGTTTCATGGTACAGGCCACGTTATAGCTCAGGAAGGGGAACACCTGCTCTGTATTTGCTTCTCAATATTTGACATTTAGGAAGGATGAGATTAGATTAGGTTCTTAGCTAAGCGGCTAAGGCTGCTGTGGGAGAAAACATCTACTCTCCTATAAGACCATGCAGCTCTAACATAGTCACAGGAAGATCTCTTTGAGATTACTCTGAAAACTTGCTTTAGATTTAGCACTTTCAGGCCCTGCCTCTGCACTGTTATCTTTCAAGACACAAAGCAAATCAAGGACTAAAACATAATCAAGCTGGCAAATCAACTTTCCACTTTCTTTTTTTAAGTGGAAACTCTTTTGAAATGCAAGATTTTGTATCCCCTGAATGATCCTCAGATCTTTGTAGTCTTTTAAGCACTCCTCTGAGATACAGCGTAGAGTCAGTCAAAAGCCTTGTTAGACACAAAAATCCCTGTCAATCAAAATTCATGTTAAAACGGGAGCTTATGTCAATGCTGTTATATCTTCCTGACAGCTGAATGCAGACAGAAAATTTTACAAGACTTAGCACATCTAGGCACAAGATTCCATGAAGGAGTCTTTCCTAGTAATGCAGAGATATTATCTTCAGGAGCAGTGGGAAATGCTGGGACGAGTAAGCCCTGCATTTTCCCTTGCTCCTGCTAGAAAATATGCTGACAGGTGAAGTTAGCAAGCAGTCCTCCTCTCTCCACTAGAGTTGTATGGCTCTATTGCTGCTGTTATCTTCGTTCTCACCCAGACATCCACATTGTCATACAGCTGGCCCTGGCAACATGTTTATTGGATAGGAGACTCGTATGTCTACTCGCTCAAAGCCTTTAAGTAAGGCTGCAGCAAAGTCAGCACGTCCTTTGAAGGGATGCCATGCACGAGCATACGTTGCTGAGGTTCACTGCTCGCCTCACCCACTGTCAGGAAAGCAGAGGTGGAGGCAGCCAGCTGAGCAGCTGACACAAACCCGGAGGAGGCTACATAGAGAGGTTAGCCCTGGGTGCCATCATTCACTCGATACGGCTGTGTCTGCGGATGGCACTTTTGGGCAGCTGCTAGAGAAGGATGAGTTTCACTAGGGGAAAACTCATGTCAAGGTGAGCGTATTCACTTTTCCAAAAGCCAAAATGAAACTTTATACATTCTCACACTGAAGAAGAAGAAGATCAAAATTTGAGGAGTCATTTTGCTGCTATAATGCCTTTTCTTGGTCTGCTACAAGGTGTGTGCACCTGTCTGCAGAGCCTAGCCATTTGTAGACTATTCTGGACACACAGCTGATTTGCTCCAGAACCTCTTCCTCTTCATTTCTGATCTTGTCCCTAAGGGCTGTTTCAGAAACATGAATGTATGTCCTGCAGCATCCGTAATTGCAACCAACAGAACTGAAAATTACACTAACTCCGCATTTACATCCAACACATGTCTGGATCATTTTCTACACAAGAAATAATTAATCTTCCAGGGAGCTTTTCCATCAACCTAATGGTTGCTTTGAGAATTAAATTCCCCTTACCTCATTCTAGCAAGTCATTGCAGAATAGAGAGATGAGAGAATAAAGTTGACAAGAATCTTGTGTTTCGCTTTAGCTGCAGTAGGTTAGGGCCATACTTGATCAGCAAAGTTCCTTGAAAGAATTTAGCTGTAAAAACATGAGTTTCACATGAAATCCGAAGTTTTTGTGAGTTGAAAAATTTGAGTGTTTTTTGCTTGTGTTTTGAATCAACTTTTCTCGTCATGAGTTCAAAAAAGTTATTGTTATGATCATCTGCAGAAAATAATGCTAAATTAATTCCATAAAATTTTATGAGTGAAATTATACAACATAGTAATGAAATGCAAATACCTCATTCATTAGGCTCATCCATTTCAATTGTACCTATAGTACATGTCTCAGTGGGGACTGTTAATCATACAGCAGCATGCAGAAAAGAATATATTATATTAATTAAATAGGCACATTATGCAGCTGGGTGCTGAATTATGCCCATGAAATTCAACAAGCATACATTATTATTTTTATTAGAGCAACGGAATCTTCTGTTTATTGAATTTGGGGGAACACAACATCATTTTGGTGTACATTACAAGTAACAGATGAAGAACAGTCCAGTATTTCAAATTATAACAGTATTCTCCAAAATAAACCTCTGCATGAAATTCACAAAACTGATCCTTCAAAGAGCTATTCACAGGCACACGGATCAGTCCATGCAGACCTCATTGAAATACTGAAGTACACAGGAAGATTAGACGGCTGGACAGTGTAGAAAAGATTGGCAGAATTGAGCCTTCAAATTCAAATGTTCAGCCAACAGCTACTCAAGTTTATCTGAGACTGAATACAGTTTATTTGCAAAGGTCACTTGGCTAACTCGTCCACTACACAGTGCCTTCAAGGGCCGTGAGCACTTTAAAGACTAAACTACTAGTATGCTCGTTAAAAAAATCCTATCATAAATGCAGTGTGTGGTATGTTCACATTCACAGAAAAAGAGACTGCTTACTGTTATGCAAGGAAAACCAAAGGGAGTTTGTGTAACTTTCTGCTTCTGTCATTACACTGTGCATATCCTTAATGATGCCTCAAAACCAGTTTCTCACTAGGATTTTGAACATTTAAAGTTAGCGCAGGTTTAGGTCTGGAATCAGAGGTTAAGGTCCCCGACTCCCTCTTAAAAATACTGGAACCAATGGCACAACTGAAGCTGAGAAAAGTCCACTTCAACAAACCTACCCAATGTAAAATCTCATTTTGCCCTTACATATAAATTATAGCACTTCACACTGTAGATTATGCTTCAAAGAGGAAGAATTAACCACAGGCAGGACAGGGCAAATTCATATCTTACAACATGCTCTCAGGTTACTGAAATCTCAGGTTTCCGAAATCTCAGATTTCCCTCTGAAACACCATGATGTAAGAACTGTTAACCACTAATATTTGAAGAAAAAGCGGCATTTGCATTTACATGCTATCAGAGATTTCAGGCTCCTTATAGATTTGTGGCAGGGGCATCAGAACACATGGAAAATAGGCACGTAGCCCTGACAGGACACTCGATTTTAGGCTTTTTGTCCGGCCCATTGCTAGAAACATGCATCAACAAAATTCATTGTTTATAAAGGCTTGGCTTAGAGAGAGGAAGGAGAGGGTTGGTCTCTTCCACCCAGACTGTTCTGGGGCCAGGTGATTCTGCAAGAAAACATGCTTCAGTTCCTGTATTTGGAGAACACTGGGACTTGTGTTTGCCAGTTCCCAGAGGGTTTTAACCAGTAATCTGTCACACAAAATGCTGATACCCATACATTCCTATCCTGCCTCTGTGTTTCTGGATAAAATGACAGTGCCTGCTGTGCCTCATGCTGATCCAAAGGCTGGCCCTGGGCTTCCAGCATCTTTTGATTATGTCCAAAGGATCAGGTCCTCTGGGCTACAGAATTGGGTTCCTCTTTATACCTGTTAGACCATCCTTGCTCTGTGAACATCAGACCACACAAGCAGCTTCACTCACATGCAGTCTTACTAAACTCAGTCTATCACTTTGACCCTCAAAAGATTTGCTTTGCATCCAGATGGCATTTGTGTTTCCCCACTAGATGCAGAGATACACAGCTCCGGCACATGCAGGCATATGTAAAAAGCAGTGCATGTATAGTGCCACTGACTCTAAGGGAACCACCTCCCTGCTATTAAATTAGCTGTAACTTTTAGAGCCTTACTGTACAGGAATTGGTATCAGATTGGGAATATTTTGTCCCATTTTCAAACAAATGACAGGACCAAACTGGTTCCATGTATAATATAAGGGGAAACTTTTAAAATTATCTTGGAGCTGCATTTTTTGTTGCTTCCTTGCAGATCAAACTTAAATTCACACTTAGAGTGGCCCTAGTTTTTCCCCGTTAATACACATTGAGATGTGAAGTGGTTGTAATCCCATGCACGTTGCAGTGAAGACTGCAGCCATGATAATGCTGTCTGGTTTCTTCACTGATATATAAATCAGCTGTAAAACTTTGCTCTAATTTTAAAACCAATAGGAGATTTCTAGTTGAAAGCAACTGCTTAGAACAGAATTTTATATATAAATATATCAAAATCACATTGTGTTAATTTGCTGGATTCCCTTTACAGAAAAAGTACGTTCTTAAGAGCCTTTCATTTCTTGAGCATTATGTCTAGATTGATAGTCATCTAAATGAATCAAGAGCTATTCAGTCAAAACTGAAGGTCTTGAATAGGACACTATTGTGCTCAATAGTTCCATAACAGTTAATATGAAGATTAATTCAATAACTCTTTGCATGCTGACTCAACACATTGTTCCTGGCAAGCCATACTGAACTCTTATGATGGATATGAAATCATTCAGGTCACCACTGTGTGACCCAGCTAATCTGACATTTGAATTCGATTCTGATTTTTAACAAAAGATCCAAAAATATAAAAGGGTAGGGGTTTTTTTATACAGTAGTAAATCGCAGCAGTGTTTTTCTATGTTCCCTAGGTTTGTTTTGACATTTGCCTATGAACAGAACAAGTTACAGCTAGGACCATTGCAATCACTCACTCTGATCTCCTACATAAAACAAGCCACAGCATTTAACAATGTTTCCGTATTTGTGCTTTCTAGAACCTAGCACAGGTTTTTCCCATTCATTTGAGGTAAGCTGCTTATCTAGTGTAGCAGTGAATCCATTATGATCACCCTTATCATTTTACTACAGCACCAACAGCAAATAGAGCAATCACAACAGTTGCAGGGATTACTACAGAAGGATGAAATTAAACTACAGAATTCAGAGACGAACAAACTAAGGACAGGTAGTCAAAATCCTTCAGAAAACTGAAATAATTATAGCATTATAATGATTATGGTCATATACCCCTACTAAAATTTAGATTCCCATGCCCATTTTAACATAAATTAATGTTGTCTGATAATGAACTATACAGGAGTATCTTTTAGAGGAAACAGTCCCAGATAACTTCAAGGTGTTTGTACAGACAAAAAATCAAAAATGAAAGGCTTAGCGGATTTTTTGTTAATGTTCTAATTTTGGTTTTAGACACTTTAAAAATGTCACATTTCAAACAACTTTTAACACACCTCTCTGACACCTCACCTCTAGCAAGCTTCATATAAACTCAGTGGTCTAACAATTATTTTTGCTTCTTCTACAGCTATAGGGAGAAGATTGGCACCTCTCACTTGACTCAGCTGTTCAGTTGTCTCCCACTAACTAAAATGGGGAACTAGATGGCAAGATTCCTAACAACTTAAATTTTACACAGCTAGGTTTAATTGAGATTAATATAGCAACTTAATTTAAAGACTGAATACAAGATACCTGTCCTGGTAATATTTCATGAGGAATAAGCACAGCTAGCAAACAAAATAATTAACTACTTGGGTTTTTTTGGTTAGCTAGAAAAAGGAAATGTTAGGGCATGCAGGAAATTCTTCATAAGGGTTCAGCATTTCAGCTGGGACCAGAGAACCACACAAGACTGTTCCCAGGAACAGCAACAATTTTCAGTGGAAAATCAAAGCACCTCGAACAGCCCTCAGGATCTGCATCTTCAAGACATAGAGATTTCAGAGAATAGAAACTAATCACTTCTTGCAAAGGGACATTTGTTAAACTTTCAACTGCCCACAAGAGATCAAAGCTGAACCTTTCTTTCCTATTTCCATAGTCCATAAATCAGACTCAATGAATTAGTTGTCAGCAGTTGAAGCCCTCAATTGTAACAAATAAATAAACAGCTAGATAGATGATAGATAAATAAACAAACACATACAACAGAATTATTTTTTGTTGCAATTCTATTAAAGTGGTAAACTAAAAGAACTGCCTACAATGTCAGACTCTGACATGGTCACCCAATATTGGCATGGACTGCTGCAGGGAGGCGTTCTCATAACCAGAGAGTTGAAAGCAAGGCCTTTGATCATGGTTCTCTTTCCCAGGATCAATTAAGAAACATTCTTCTTTCTGCTCCTCTGTTATCACCTTTTTATGTTTTTGGTGTTGATTCTTCTCTGGGCTTCCTTCATGTTTGCCTTTGCAGCAGTGGACACTGAGCGCTAATAAGTCGAACACTCGTCGTTTAATTTCAGTACAAACATTGCCTGTTCAGATAAGGTTGCTTTTTTTTCTCATGACTGTGTGTCCTTTTGACAGTATGTGTGATATAATATCATACCATGATAGATTTGAATATATGCCATAACAATTATGGTCTCTTTTCTGACCTGTAGCTTGAAACATGCTATTCAAATTAGACCTACATGTAAGATTTTGCTTGATTACTCTCTCCAAGAGAAAGTAGTGGAGGTGTTGGAGCAAAAGGCTAATCCACACAGGGCAAAAAACACTTGATACAAAGTGCTATGTGCCATCTTAATAGATTATTGTAATTTCTTTTTTTACTTTACATTTCTCCAGATAGTGAAGTTTTTAACATTATTAACTGCCCTACAGTTAGTTTGTTTGCACATTTTTCGCAGAGAATGGGCCAGTGCTCCTTTCCAAAACAATTTCTGGGTATGTTTGGGTGATTTAACAAATCAAAGCAACTCATATTGCTGCACTGGTGTTTTGAAATTAATAGAATTAATAGAATAGGACTGGCTAATAACAAGATCCAAAAAGAGGACAGAGGTGTCACAAGACATGACAAGGTGTCGTAGTTCTGAGGAGAAGGATCTGGGGGTCCTAGTAGACAGTAAATTATCCATGAGCAAGCAATGTGCCCTTGTTGCCAAAAAGGCCAATGGAATCCTGGGCTGCATAGGGAAGAGTGTGGCCAGTAGGTCAAGGGAGGTCATTCTCCCCCTCTGCTCTGCACTGGTGAGGCCACAACTGGAATACTGTGTCCAGTTCTGGGCTCCACAGTTCAAGAGGGACAGGGAACTGCTGGAGTGAGTCCAGTGTAGGGCAACAAAGATGATGAAGGGATTGGAGCATCTCCCTTATGAGGAAAGGCTGAGAGAGCTGGGACTCTTTAGCCTGGAGAAGAGAAGGCTGAGGGGAGACCTTATTAATGTTTACAAGTATCTAAAGGGTGGATTTAAGGAGGATGGAGCCAGGCTCTTTGGAGTGGTTCCCAGTAACAGGACGAGGGGTAACGGGCACAAGCTAAAACATAGGAAGTTCCGATAAAATATGAGGAAAAACTTCTTTACGGTGAGGGTGAGAGAGCACTGGAACAGGCTGCCCAGGGAGGTTGTGGAGTCCCCTTCTCTGGAGACTTTCAAGACCCGCCTGGAAGCAGTCCTGAGTGCTGTGCTCTAGGCAATCCTGCTTTAGCAGGGGAGTTGGACTAGATGATCTCTAGAGGTCCCTTCCAACTCTGAAGATTCCATGATTCCGTGAAGACTAACCTTAATATAGCTGGAACTCTAAGTAAATACTGACTCCCAGATTATATGCTTATGTTTCTACTATAACACATAAAAGGGAGTCTCCAGCACAAAGGGCAGGGTACAAAAAAACAGTACTCTGAATGAAGCCTTCCTTGCCAACGGATACATATTGAGACAGCTGTGTGTCCTAAATTCTCTCCCTTTCTGGAGCTTAATGGAGAAAACTAAGATTCCATTGATTTTACACTGACTGCAAGAAGATGGACTATACACGATCCAGCATAAAATCTGCCAATAGCAACTAAACGTACCACAGCTTCAGAGCACAATTCAGCACTTTTCATCATGATACTGTTGTATTTCCAACCTGCTGGGTTGGAAGAGCATCAAAAGAAAAAGTGACTCCTCTTCTGTTAAAAACATTGCCATTGGCAGAGGGGCCAGTAGTGCCAATTTTCTTTTCCGTACGCAACTATGAAGTGCCAGAGGAGCCACTCACCTGACAGAAAGACCAAGATTCAGCTGAGAAGGGCGGGGAATACACATAGCTATTTTACTCCCAGCACATGAGCCATAGTAACTGATTAAGCATAGCAGCAATGTACAGGACCTGAAGGAAATGTATTTTTTTATTACAATACAGAACCAATCAGCACAAATGGAAGGAATGAGGTTTTTCCTGTTAGGGAATTGCACATGAAGTTCTGCACAGAAAGGTTACTATGAGGCTGTACTTTTTCTGTTGTATTTAATTGCACCCAATTCGCTGAGATTTAGTGGGACTTTGCTCCAAGTAGGATCTTTGTACTTAAACATAAGTTTACTTTTGCCAAAAAGACATCACACTGCAAGAAGGAAGGCATTCTGTTTTCATCATTATTTTCAGGGTACAAGTGTTTCATTAAAACTTTGCTAAAATGAGCCAAAAGTGACTTTTTCCACGTTAGGTGAAACAAATCCGATTATTCTGGTGATAAAATACACTCCTATAAAATGATGCAGACATACATGTTCATAATACCACATGAAATGAAAAATTAAACAAAGCATGTTCTGCCATGGAATAATCCTATTCATAATACCTCCACTTACATTTCTGCCCTATCCTCACATATGATAATTACAGAAATTTAGATTACCTAATTTTTTTTTTCACTATGAACTATATAGTTACCGCATACTCAAAATTATGCAAATTCCAGAAAATTTTAATAGCTATATAATCAGTCACCACAGGCAATCACATTTTCTATGAGCTGGATCATCCCCTGCTGTAAAAACATCCATAAGAACTGTGAAGGGAAAATGAATCTCGGAGAGCGTTTGTCATGTCTCATGTTCTGCCCTAGCAAGTGGAGTGCCAAAACAAAGCTGTGGAATTCATTATTCAGACTTCAGGTTCCCCTGGGATGTTTACATTTTACTTGTTCTCCCTTTCTACCTCTTTTGTACCTTGAAAATCACATGAACTTGTACGAAGTCATCTCATAAAATCATAAAATCTCAACTCATAAAACCCAACCATTTCAAAAACATTAAGTCTGTACTGGCAGAAACGGAATTTCTGTAGAAAAAAGATGTGTCGGAATGCTATACTATGGCCATAAAATTCAAGACAAAGGTAACCAAAGATTTTATATGATGAAACTACACATATGTACTACTTGTTTGTATGTAAGCTAGGGTCTTTTGAAGTGGGCATGTTGAGATATAGATAAGCATAACTCTTTATTTCCACTTACTGGGGACATATCAGCACCCATTAGGAAGCAAACTCACTGTTTCCAATAGGCTGGTGATGCAACCTAAGGTTTGCAGGAGAATCTATAAAAGAGTTAATGAAGCCTGAAGCTACAATCATCCCCCCAAAACCTCCCTTAAGGCTGTTGAACTTCTACTTAAAAATAAAGAAATTATACAGCCCGCATGTTCCAGCGGCACACGGCCAGGTTGGCATGCAAAAGAGAAATTCACAGTTCTTTCTGAACTTCAAATCACTCAGGGTCCATAGAAGACACTCGTTCATTTAGTCATTTTAGCCAGAGAGGTAAGATGTGTCAGCAGTCTGGACAGCAAGAGAGGCTGAGGAATCTTG
>VYZM01023292.1:0-12042 GCA_013398915.1 Dromas ardeola
GTTTATTACCTTACACAATGTCAAGGTTTCTATCTACAAAATAACCTATTTTTTATTTCCTCAATAACTATTCAAGCACTGAAACAAACAAATTGCTATGTACAAGTTTATATGCTTATGCAACTTGAGCATGTACATTTTTACAAAAGGTAAACATGAAAGGGTCATGAACAATGCCAACTCTACATTTGCCTTTGAATTTTAATGCATGTTTGTAGCAATTTTCCGTTCTAACTCTGATCCACTATGCTGATCATTCACAAACACATTATCTCTTCTGACTAACTGCATTGAAAACCCTTTTTTTCTAGATCAGTGAGTACTCAAAGTCATATATTTTAAATGGTTCAAAAATGACACTGTAAATAAATTTATCCAAAACCAAACATGGCATAAATGCAAAATACTTTGTGTACAGCTTTTTGTGTAGGTATTCACTAAAGAAGCATGATGAGCAGGCACACCTAACAGGGATTCCACAGTTAATGTGACAATTGTTTCATATTTACAAACAGAGCTGTACTTCTGTTTCTGTTGATTGTTTCCTGATTGAGTGTGCCTATACTTTCTGACTTTAACTGATCCCTTGTTCATTTGGATCAAGAATCCTATTCAACTTCTTATTTAACTGCTGCTGGAGAGCACCTAAGTAAAGTGTTGGTCACAATGCTGAGGAAACCTGGAAACAGAATTAGGTAATAGGGATGTTAGCACTTTGCACAGAGGATAGGCTGGGACATGCTGGAGTGTTAATCTGCGCAATAACAGCAGTGACACTAACTGGAGTAATAGCCCCTGGCATATTGGAGGCCTTCTGGAGCTAACAGAGGGAGGATGTAGCAACGGAAATCTCAGGCTGCAGGGGGTACATGTCTAAGGGGTGCATATAGAAAGGTCATGGCAACTTCACCAGTGGGAGGTGTTGGCACTGAGCTGCCAGGTGAACTGCTGTGACAGTAGGCAAGCTGACTGCAAGATGTAAGGGAGGAGGAACAGCACATTTGCAGGGACAAGAACATGAATTCTGAATTGCATGGAAGGAGGGACTGCTTGAAAAGCAATGGGTAGAGACTCCCAAGATGAAAAAGGCTGAAAACCTGTGACTTCTAGCCACAAAAGGTAGGCTTCTTCTCCACATTGACATACACAAAAGGTAGACTTCTTCTCCACCTTCAGACATACACCTACAGAATAAGTGCAATGGCCTGGTAACAGCTCAAGAGAAATAACAATTATTAAGGCAGGCATTAGCAGCAGCTATGGCAGTTAGGCAGCATCTGCAGAACAGTATGACTGTGGACTCTCACTAAAACAAGCACACGTGGATGCTTGGTTTGAATGCCTGTACATGATTATATAAAACATAGGAAACATTGGAGAAATTTGTAATCCATGGGCAATTTCAGAGCTATGCCATCAATGGGATCACACAGATGTGGGATAGCTCACCTGGCTGGAATACTGTCGTAGATAATAGAGGCTATTTAGAAAGGATAGACCAGGCATGTGAAGAGAAGTAGTGCTTGTACTCTAAAGCAAAGGACTGGTTTGAATGCATGGAATTTTGGTTTATCATGGATGACAAGCCAAGCTTGTTGAGAGTTTATAAATTAAAATCAGAAGGCAAACCAATACAGCTGATATTGCAGTCTGAAATAGACCACGTGATCAAGAAGAGGAAATAGATGAAGTTTTCCTTAGGGGGCTGAAAGAAGTCTCATCAGACAACCCTGGATGACCTCCAGAGACTCTTTCAAACTTAATCCAGTCTTTGAATTTATTTTGAGAAGCTACTTCAGGCCAAATTCAATTAATTACGTTTATGTAGATCTAAGTCCTTTGACATCTGTTATCCATACTATTTATACTGTGTACATATCCAACTGCATACTATGCACATGTATGTACTATGTAAAGTACTACGTACTTCAGCTGCCTAAAATAATTCCAAGTTTTCTGTTTAATCAAAAGAGTTACAAGCAATTCTAGAGAACCAGACAAACCTCTCTACAGGAGGTGTCTATCTCTCAGCAGTCTTAAGATGAAAAGGCTATAGTCTTTGATAAGTGACTGAAATTAGGTGGGTGAATCTGCTGGTAATTCAGTATAATGTATTATGAAACTGACATTTTTAGTTAGTGACAGTTTCATCTTAAAAGTGGGATGCAAAAATGGAGTATATTTAATGAAAAAGAGAAAGATTTTTTAATTATGATCAGGAGGCTAATAATGCCAGAAAAGTGTGGATCACAACAAAATCATAGGATGAACAATAAAAAATTATAGTGGAGCAATCCACTGAGCGTCATAGATGTTTGTGTACTGATACCCTGAAAAGCCAGGAGGAACTGTAAGTATTAATACGCAGGACAAGCATGGCTATATTGTCTTCGTTTAGCATACTTATAAAATAATTTATCTTGATATATTGGGACATAGGAAGATATATCTTAAAAAACAGAAAAGTGATGTTTTTCATATGAAGAATGTAAATTCTCAGTCTGAATCCCAACCATAGAATGCTAGGGATCTGTTTAAAGTCATTTTTGTGAAAAGAATAAGGGTGCTTCCAAAGAGCTATCAATAAGATTAAACAGAAATAAGGAAGGTTTAGATCATTTACTGTAAATATTTGTAGTAGTAAGGATAATTATGCTCTGCAGAAAAGAGCAGGAAAGCTGAAAAAACCTCTGTAGCTGAGGTTTTAACGTATAATATTTTTAACCACAAAATATTTTGTTTTTTCACTTGCCTTTCTGTTTTGTTTTTGGGTTTTAATTATGATTTTATTTTTCCTTATTTAAGACCAAGAACATTATAAGCACTGTAACCGAGAGGCATAACTTTGGGTAGAAGCAAGGAATTCTTTCAGATCCTGTGATTCCAGGACTTTTTCTATGCTTGCATGGTTAGTTCATAATCTGAATGGATTTGTACATCTGTTACATTTCAACGTCTTTCTTTGTGAATGCAAGAGGAGAAAAGCTTGGAGAAAAGCTGAATAGCTTGATATTCTGACTGAAAAACTGAGTCCAGAAAAATGAGGGAATCAATATGACTTTAAAAGTAAACAACTGTGGAGTAAGTCAGATGCCTAAATACAAGAATTTAGTGCAATTTTAGATGCACTAAAGTACTTGAAATGTCTGTACAGGGCTGGTAGACATGACATGGACCGGTGGGAAATTCATGCCTTTCTGAAGCAACAGCTGGAAGACCTGCTGGGATACTGCATAGAGGTAAGCTCTCAAATTACACCATGTATCTGTATTTCACCACTTGAATTGGTCCCTTAGCCTGCAACAGTTGCCTCAGCATACATTTCCAACGAGTAATCCTTATTTTAGAATATATGGTCTGTTTAGAAATGCTTTTTTTTCCTCAATGATTATATGAAAAAACCTAGATGTAGGACTATTTCCTCAACTTTTAAATAAGCTACTGTTAGGTGAAATATACGTTATGTAAGATCATTCTCAGACTTAGGAAGTTCAGCACCTTTTTTGCATGTCTCTACAAATTGCATCAGGAGACCTGATGTGTAGCCATAAGGTGCATATTATATTACTAGAGCAACAGCAAAAACTAGTCCTTAGAATTCAACATTACACCATCTCGGACCTTCAGAGACTATAACCCTTAACCTTCCCACAGCTATTTGTTAGAGCTAAGGAGTTTAAAAGCACATTCAAAGTCATTAACTAAAGGACAAAAGCAGTAAGAAAATCTTTTTAGCTAGTTGGTATGTTCTAATAGAAGAATAGAAGCTTTAATACCTGTAAGTAGTAGCAAATTATTCTTAAATACACCATTTAGTAGAAAAATATAATTGCTTACTATTCTTGCTGGAATGTTGAAATACGCAGCACAAAATACAGTATTACAGCACCTTCAATAGAATCAACAAATAAGGGACATGACAGTGTGTAATCAAGAAAACTGACATTACCATATATCAATGCACTTTGCATTACACATTGAACTCACATGTTTTAAAGAAGTTCTTAAGTTCAAAACACAATTTTGCATAGCTTCAAAACAATAATACATCTCCAAATGATATTCAGTTCTGTGCTGATATGGTGCACACTCAACTAGTGAGGGCAGAGGAAGTAAACGGGGGCTGTACATTTCAAAAATATGCTTGCTGTGATCGTCCACTTTTAGAAAACAAACATGCATATCAAGAAAATTGAGAATATACTACACAATTCCAACTAAATGCATGGCCTGCAAAATTCCTAAATTCTGCTTATAATTGAATTTTTTAGTCATATCTACATCAAATTTATTAACAATTCATGTTCAAGTGTTTTTGTCTGCACACTTTTTGTGGCTTATTTTTACAGGATTTTATTCTCATTCTTTAGAACAAAACAAAATAGAAGAATCCCCTAGATTCTGAGGCTAGTTTGATAAAGAGTTTTTTACAACTTAAAACAAGAATATATTTTATTAAATTACCTATGCCTATGGTAGTTATTCTGAAATGAAGCTATGAAATCTACAGTTGTATCCAAACAAAGGGATTTTTTTTTTGGTTGGTTGCTGGGCTGTTTTTTTTCTGCAACTTCAGCAGACAATGTTAGACTGGGGACTAATAAAACTAAATGGAGCTTGCCTTGACATAACAGAAGTGATTCAATACTAACCAGGATCTCACCATGGTCAGAAGTACCCTCTTTGATAGGTAGATTATAGATATTGATCCTTTNAGATATTGATCCTTTCACATTTCATATACTGATGTGTTTGAGAAATGGAGAAGGAAAAGGAGAAAGAATATTTTCTCTATCTAAAATCTAAAGCTGAATTTTATTGTTCACTATTTCCTGCCATTGATCACTGTAGCAGCATTTTGGTATGCCATTAAATATTATGTAATCTGCATGTGAGGAGGAGCTGTTTTGCTGTGGTCTTTGAAATAATCACCAAACACACTGCATAAACAAGTTCAAGCTTGTAAAGCTTGAGTCCTTCAAAATGAAAAACTGGAGCCCTGAAGCCTTAGAGTACTTCAAAATGAAATATAGTTAGTCTAATATTACAAGTAACACTTCAAGAACTGTGAGTTCTTTAATAGCCGTAATTACACAAGCTTTTTTTTTTTTAAAAAAAAAAAAAAGCTGAAGTACTAGAGANAAAAAAAAGCAGAAGTACTAGAGACAGACTGTGAAAATCTGTGCATTTAATAGATTCTCACAATAACTTGCTGGAACTACAGTGTTTATAGTGTAGAAGCCCACGTTACATAAAACTTATTGAACTCACACACTGAATAAAAACTGATACTGTATGACTCGCAGCCTTTGAGATCATGGTCAGAGAAGTACAGCAAAAATATTGAAATCAGAGAGGTAAGTCCAAATTGCTTTGGAAATACCTTAATATGGCAGACAGGAAGTTATGAACAGTATTTCACAGCTAATTCTGATGTATATCTTAATATTTTTTAGTTAATCACAACAATAATAGGTAAAATAAAGGAGAGTTTACACTTACACTGGTAACATGCTGTCCTCAAAGAAAATATGTAAATGAAATTAAAAGATGCAACTTCAAATTGTATGTGGAAGGGGAAATAATCCTATAATTAGCACAAACTATATTCAGTCTACGTATGTTCAGCCCAGCCTATTAAGTAGTAGCTAATGCTTAGAAATGAAGTAGTGCTTGAGAACTTCCAGAGGAGATCTAAAGAAGATGAGACATGCAGAAATTTGTAGAGCTGTGAAGGTCCTATTTACTGTGGGATGCTATGGGTGAGGCTCCATAATCAGCTTTATTCAGTCCATCTGCAAGCTAGTGTTGATTTTTCTTCAGTGGCACTCAAAACTTTGTGATCACATAGTAAGTCAGAGTAGACTGCTGATTCAGTTAAAGAAACTCCTCCCACAACAAATGTTTGGAAAAGATCTCCTGGCTTTATCAAGTCCAAATCCCTTCCATGTCATTACAGCAGAGTGTATTTCACATAATTTCAGGTATCTCAACAGAATTAGCTGATTAATATCAGTATGTAAGATTTCATGCTAAGAATCTTGTTAAGGTAACTTACTATCAACCATGGAAGTAGGCTAAACAATGAATGCAGAGACTAGACACCTAACTTTTACAGAACTGGAGCTATGTAAGAAAAAATATTCCATAATCCATGAATACATAAAATGGGCTCCTTTGCTATTTTCTGCAACCTAGGCATTAAGTCAATCTACCTATTCCCTATAGCTGTTTCCCTCTATTTCTTATTCCAGCATATACAGTAAATTCATTCAATACCATCTACTGAAGATTCCATATATTGAAGATGGTGACATTTTACTTTTCCCAGAAAGATCTCACATATGGCATTTCCCTAGTTTAACTTTCTGACAGCCACATACCCGGAGAATTTTAAAGTCTGATTAAATTGTGAATACATCAGAGAATGCCACCGAGACACCCAACTGCTGCAAGAGAACAAAGTCCTACAGTAATTGCAGTACAAAACACATACCATACTGCGCAGTTATTCTTGTGTCATCAGAATAAATCCTGTTCAAGTACATCAAGGCCTACTTATCCTGTCTATTAGCATAAACCCATGAACTTTTGCTGTAGTAGACAAACCAACCAACTGCCTGGTTTGGGGTGAAGCAGAGCCAACTTTCTGTTCAGTAAGAGAATGTCTTGTTTATACTTGTTGCTGTGGCGACCAGGGTCAGATGACTTGTCTGTTAACCCTATGGTGGGGTTGCACCTGTGGGGAGGCGTGGACGGGTGACACAAAACTGACCAATAGGGTATTCCATCCCATCTGCCATGCTCAGTATAAAAGCTGAGGGATCAAAGGGGTCAGGTTGTCTCTTCTTCAATGGCTTGGGTTCTTCACTTGATCTATTTCTTCAGTGACTGATATCTGAGGAGAACACTGTCAGTTTGTCTACCATTGATACCCATCAGTGTGTTCCGGAATCCAGCTCCCATTTGTCACTGAGTCCAGTCTGGAACTTTCCCAGTGCCTACCAGTGACATGTCCCTGGGAGCTTGATACAGTTTTGTATATATTGTATCTATTTCATTATTTTCTTTTTATCTTATTGTTAATATTTCATTAAAGTAGTTCAGTTTTTTTCTAAACTCATAAACCTCTTTATCTCTCTTCTTCCTCTCCTTGGAGCAAGAAGTGGGGGAGAGCCACCTGGGGGAGTGTTGTCATTGGCCACCCGGCCTGAACTGCGACAGCAACCTTTTGTTTAAGTAGAAGTAGATGCAATATGATCAACCACCTGTCTCAAACAAAAAAACTACCATTGAATAGTTTTTGTGTGCTCGGGGAAATAGACAGCCAAACTATGCAAACCACTGTTGATCATTGAGATATGCAAACTTTTAGAAGTGTCCTGAACAAGTAGATATTGAGCACCAAGAAAGGAGACCACAGATCAGACAACATTAGTGCAATTTGAATGGACCAGTCACCAAGGAAGTATTCTCTTTCAATTATATAACTAGGAAACTAAGGAGAGACTCATCAGGGAACCTAGAAAAATGAGAACCTGATAGACTCTGAAGGAACCCCGCAACCCTCCCCCAGGTCTACATAATGCACAACTGGAATGACTGTATCACTGGATTGGGACACCGCTCCCCCAGAAAGAGGAAGTTATGTAATCCATAAAATTGCATGGGTTTGTGAGTAAATTGCATGTATTTGTGTTTTGGTTTCCAAACTTTTCACGCTACTTTGTCTTAAAAAGCAACATGAGAGTGTTAAAAGGATTGGTGACATTCGTCTAAAGCATCCATGGGCAATTTACAATGATGCTCATGTTTTATGCACTCCAGCATTCATTTTTTTTTCTTAATGTAGGGTAGAGAGTTCTCCTACTCTTTAGAACCCACAACTCAGATAAAATTCTAGCATCCAAACACTAATTTCTGAGTTTGAAGTACAGCTTTTGTTCTAAGCATGTGAATATCTTCTAATCAGTATAACTTCCCCTCATGAATAAAACAATATCTGTAGTGTTACACATTTTCAGTTTTGCCCTCTGCTGCCAATAAAGAATAAATCATTTCCTGTTATAAAAAAACTTGCTGGACAAGATGTGAGAGTATTTAATGAAAGTGAACAGTATGTTTTGTTCCCTAAGGTGAAATGCATCGCACTTACTTTCCTTAGTCATGCTAAGGATCATGATGATCAGGGATTGACTATTTAACCACAGAACAGAACGACCTTCTTACCATGTAATTTTTCTCTTGTATCTGCAATTGGTTTAAGAGCTGAGGATACAAACATTGCTATTTAAGCCATGTTGGATAAAGTAGTTACCACAGGACTTTCACTATTTTAATTGTAACCAACAGTGTTATTCCAGGTTTATTAATTTAAAAACAAACACCACAACACCATTTCACACATTAAAAATCTCACGTTTTTAGCATGAAATACGAAGTGCAGCATAAAAGTGTAAAGGGAATATTTAAAGAAAATCCAAAACATCTTCCTGAAATCATATTACCCAGGTAAAGTACTCATATTTGGACAGGAACTATGTTACGGCAAATGACACTGTGTGGAAGAGAATCGTTTCCTTAAGAGGCAGCTCCTCCTATTTAAATAGCAGCCTTTTGACTCAACTGTGACTGGGATCTAGTCCTTGACAGCTAATCAGTCTAGATGCTTAGCAATCTCACCTTTATGTAGATAACTTACTAGTGCAAAGATACAGTCTTTACATTTTGCAATGTTACTTTGTTGCCTGTTTTTTAATCAAGGAATGTGGCTTGTGATCAATACAGTGATGGTTTTATGCTAATCATCTGTCATTTATTCATAAACCTGCAGATGTTAGTCTTCTAGAAGCACCATTTACATTTTTTTTAATGTATGATAAAATGGGGTGAAGTAATTTCATCCTTCCTTAGAAGCTGTAAAATTGCTACACATATTACATGAGTATTACAAGGACACATTTTTGCCGATGCTTTGTTTAAAAGTTGTACAGTTTAGTTAGTGGCAGTTCTTGGATGAGGTCATTTTCTTACAGCATTGCGCCATCACTAGTAATCTAATTTCACCCTCTGACCACGTGAGCCCAAATATATCCCACGGTTGCCTATTACGATATGCTATCTCTTCAATGGCACCATGTGATATGAAAAACAGTCAAGCTATTTTTTTTTGTTTGCATACAAAAACATTTATAAAACCTTCAAGACTAAAAGAAAACAATTCAGAGAAAAACAATGACTTATGTTCACATGAAGTCAGTAGAAGCTCAAACCCATTTGCACCAGCTCTTGCAATACAATTATTGTGTATTTTATTTAGATAAAACTCAGCAGCCAGGCCCGGTGTCTCCCATGTCCCATCAGCCACAGCAGGAGAAGCCGGCCCTCTCAGGACAAGAACCTGCCTATCAGGAAACGGATGACAGGCACCATTACTGGCAGGAGATCCTAGAAGCTTTGAGAAGCAGCTGGCACCAGGGGTCCAGATTTAACAAAAACAAACCAAAAATAAATATGCAAATGAATAATCCCCCCAAAAAAATAAAAATCTGCACAGGTAGGAAGAGCTATTAACTTCCCTTCCCTCCTCCCCCCAAATCCTGCCAATTATCCTTGCCTAAATACATAAAATTAACCTACAGAGAACTGCCCAAACCTAGGAACCCCCCCCAAAATATGCTGAAAGCAAAGATAGGCCAAACAGAAAGTGATAAAACATGTGGAAACCTCCCAAAATGCAGAATACTAGAAAACGAGGCTGGGGACATAAACACACACTCCCCTCAGCAACAACAGGAACTCGCATTTAGAAGTTCAATGTACAGATAGCTGTTTAGGATATAAAAGTCATCCTCTCTAATCTCAGCTGTGCTAATGACTTTCAGGAAGTCACTGCACCTTCTGTAATCTTTGTATGTAACTTTTTCACATAATCACAGAATGGATGGGAAGGGACCTCCGGAGGTCATCTGGTCCAATCACCCTGCTCAAGGAGATCAACCTAAAGCCTGCTGCCCAGGATCATGTCTACACGGCTTTTGAATATCTCCAAGGATAAAGAATCCACAGCATCTCTGGGAAACCTATTTCAGTGCTCCATCACGATCACAGTGGAAAAGTGTTTCCTTATGTTCAGATGGAACTTCCTGTGTTTCAGTTTGTGCTCATTGCCTCTGGTCCTGTCACTAGACACCATAAAAAAAGCCTGTCTCCATCCTCTTTGAATACTCCCTTCAGGTATTTATGTACATTGATGAGATCCCCACCTCAGCCTTCTCTTCTTCAGGCTAAACAGTCCCAGCTCTCTCAGCCTTCCCACAAGATAGATGCTCCAGTCCCTTAATCATCCCTGTGGCTCTTTGTTAGACTCTCTCCAGTATGTTGATGTCTTTTGTACTGGGGAGCCCAGAACTGGACCCAGGACTCCAGATGTTGCCTCACCAGGAAGGATCACCTCCCTTGACCTTCTGGGAGCACTCCTCCCAGTGCAGCCCAGAATACTGTTAGCCTTCTTTGCAGCAAGGGTACATTGCTGGCTGAAGTTCAATGTGGTGTCCACCAGGACTGACAGGTCCTTTTCCGTCAAGATGCCTTCCAGCTGGGTAGGCCGCAGCATATATTGGTGCATGGGGTTCTTCCTCCTCAGGTGCAAGACTTTGCACTTCTCCTTATTGAACATCTTGAGTTTCCTGTGAGCCCATTGCTCCAGCTTGTCAAGGTCCCAGAGGGCATCACAATCCTCTGGTGTGTTGGTCACTCCTCCCAGTTTGATGTCATCTGCAAAGTTGCTCAGGGTGCTCTCTGCCCCATCATCCAGGTCATTAATGAAGATGATAACAGGACCGGATGCAGTAGTGATCCCTGGGGTACACCAGTAGTCATTGGGCTACAACTAGAATTTGCACGGCTGATCACCACCCTCTGGGTCTGGCCATTCAGCCAGTTTTCAACTCACCTCACTGTCAACACATCCAGCCCTTACATCAACAGCTTCTCTATGAGGATCTTATGGGAGACAATGTCAAAGGCCTCCCCTCATTAACCAGGCCAGTCACTTCATCACAGAAGTTTACCAAATTGGTCAAGCATGATTCCCCTTGGTGAAGCCAAACTGACTTCTTGTGATGATTTTCTTGTCCTTACTATGCCTGGAAATGGCTTCTAGGATTAGCTGTTCCATCACCTTCCCAATGACTGAGCTGAGTCTGAAGAGCCTGTAGTTCCCTAGGTTCTCCTTCTTGCCTTTCTTGAAGATGGGAGAGATGTTTGCTTTCCTTGAGTCTTTGAGCACTTCTCCCCATCACCATAATCAATGAATGATTATCAAGAATGGCCTTACAAGGACTTCTTCCAGCTCCTTCAACACTCGTGGGTGTATCCCATCAAGGCCCATGAACTTATGTATGTCCAGTTTGTGTAAGTATTCCCTGACTTCTTCCAACAAGGGCAGATCTTCCTTGCTCCAGCCTTTCGTTCTGGTCCCTGGAACCTGTGATTCCTGAAAGCCAGTCTTATTAATAAAGACTGAGGCAAAGAAGGCATTCATTTTAAAGGTAGGCTTAGTATTGTTATTCACATATACAGTAATTTGTAAAACTGAGATCCAGTCTAATTGGATTTCTTGGTATTAGCATAAAGCAAAAAAGCCCCATAATGCTATCTCTGGGGTGTTGCTCTACATCTCTTAATAAAGCACAATATTCATCCACAGAAATGTTGAAAATAAAATATATGTAGATGTATTGGTCATATCTACCTTTAGATATCAACAGTTTAACTATATATAGTACTTCTCAGGTTGTCTCCTCAAGCTCCCTTTATATTCAATGAAGAAAAATAATAATAATTTTTTGACACAGACTATGTGCAAAATACAAATGTGTACATTAGAATGCATTCCATCTTGGATGATTACTCAAACAAAAATAATAACAATCAAATTGTATATAAACTAAAAGCAAAGCCATGGACAGTACTGCATTACACTGCATAATATTGAAAGCCTTGTACTCAAAGATTCTTAAGTTTTTCTCAAAGCCTTTC
>VYZM01023292.1:12971-23961 GCA_013398915.1 Dromas ardeola
GCTCTCTGCCCCATCATCCAGGTCATTAATGAAGATGATAACAGGACCGGATGCAGTAGTGATCCCTGGGGTACACCAGTAGTCATTGGGCTACAACTAGAATTTGCACGGCTGATCACCACCCTCTGGGTCTGGCCATTCAGCCAGTTTTCAACTCACCTCACTGTCAACACATCCAGCCCTTACATCAACAGCTTCTCTATGAGGATCTTATGGGAGACAATGTCAAAGGCCTCCCCTCATTAACCAGGCCAGTCACTTCATCACAGAAGTTTACCAAATTGGTCAAGCATGATTCCCCTTGGTGAAGCCAAACTGACTTCTTGTGATGATTTTCTTGTCCTTACTATGCCTGGAAATGGCTTCTAGGATTAGCTGTTCCATCACCTTCCCAATGACTGAGCTGAGTCTGAAGAGCCTGTAGTTCCCTAGGTTCTCCTTCTTGCCTTTCTTGAAGATGGGAGAGATGTTTGCTTTCCTTGAGTCTTTGAGCACTTCTCCCCATCACCATAATCAATGAATGATTATCAAGAATGGCCTTACAAGGACTTCTTCCAGCTCCTTCAACACTCGTGGGTGTATCCCATCAAGGCCCATGAACTTATGTATGTCCAGTTTGTGTAAGTATTCCCTGACTTCTTCCAACAAGGGCAGATCTTCCTTGCTCCAGCCTTTCGTTCTGGTCCCTGGAACCTGTGATTCCTGAAAGCCAGTCTTATTAATAAAGACTGAGGCAAAGAAGGCATTCATTTTAAAGGTAGGCTTAGTATTGTTATTCACATATACAGTAATTTGTAAAACTGAGATCCAGTCTAATTGGATTTCTTGGTATTAGCATAAAGCAAAAAAGCCCCATAATGCTATCTCTGGGGTGTTGCTCTACATCTCTTAATAAAGCACAATATTCATCCACAGAAATGTTGAAAATAAAATATATGTAGATGTATTGGTCATATCTACCTTTAGATATCAACAGTTTAACTATATATAGTACTTCTCAGGTTGTCTCCTCAAGCTCCCTTTATATTCAATGAAGAAAAATAATAATAATTTTTTGACACAGACTATGTGCAAAATACAAATGTGTACATTAGAATGCATTCCATCTTGGATGATTACTCAAACAAAAATAATAACAATCAAATTGTATATAAACTAAAAGCAAAGCCATGGACAGTACTGCATTACACTGCATAATATTGAAAGCCTTGTACTCAAAGATTCTTAAGTTTTTCTCAAAGCCTTTCCTTTAACTGCACACAAAAGAAATCAATGACTTTGTATCATTATAATGAAACTATGCATTATAGTTTCTTAAAAATTCCCAGATATTTATGAAATTCCAAAATTTTCTACTGCTCTACAGAAGTCTACTGGAAACTAGTAACTACTTACTAGTAGTAAACTACTGAAAGAGTACTTAAACTTTGTGGAAAACAAATTGTCTTCTGGAAATTATATCCCTTTTATCCTCTCAAAACAGTCATGCTGTTCAGGAACTGATACTTTACTCATAAATTTCTTTTTAATGTTAAAAGTGAGAAATTACTCGTACCCCTCTTTAAAGACAATTTCATTTCCTTAAAGTGTATCCACATTCTTTAATTAAAAAGGAAATTAATCTGTGGAATCTACTTATCAACTTTTAGCAATTATTTAACATCTATGAAATTAACAAAGCTCTGTCGTTTGTTTGGTGCCTAAAACTGCCATCATTCTAACAATGTGATGTAAGATAGCCTAGACTAAATCTGTAATGTGACATTTATTAGTCATGTATTCATACATTGGAGTATCAGTGAGTTTAAAGGAACTGAATACTTGTATTTGTAACTGAATACTTGTATTTGTAACAATGCTGATATCTTTGTAAACAGTACACATTCAACATTTTTTACTAGTTTACTTTAATAAAGGTGGCCAAATAGTTGAGGTATTTAGCTTAGAAACTTCTGTAACTTTTTTTTTTTTTTTCCTGAAGAGAGGAGAAGGAAACTAAAATTATTTTTGTAACTCTTGAATCACCATATGATTGTCTTGTNATCTTGAGTTTCCTGTGAGCCCATTGCTCCAGCTTGTCAAGGTCCCAGAGGGCATCACAATCCTCTGGTGTGTTGGTCACTCCTCCCAGTTTGATGTCATCTGCAAAGTTGCTCAGGGTGCTCTCTGCCCCATCATCCAGGTCATTAATGAAGATGATAACAGGACCGGATGCAGTAGTGATCCCTGGGGTACACCAGTAGTCATTGGGCTACAACTAGAATTTGCACGGCTGATCACCACCCTCTGGGTCTGGCCATTCAGCCAGTTTTCAANCCTCTGGGTCTGGCCTTTCAGCCAGTTTTCAACTCCCCTCACTGTCAACACATCCAGCCCTTACATCAACAGCTTCTCTATGAGGATCTTATGGGAGACAATGTCAAAGGCCTCCCCTCATTAACCAGGCCAGTCACTTCATCACAGAAGTTTACCAAATTGGTCAAGCATGATTCCCCTTGGTGAAGCCAAACTGACTTCTTGTGATGATTTTCTTGTCCTTACTATGCCTGGAAATGGCTTCTAGGATTAGCTGTTCCATCACCTTCCCAATGACTGAGCTGAGTCTGAAGAGCCTGTAGTTCCCTAGGTTCTCCTTCTTGCCTTTCTTGAAGATGGGAGAGATGTTTGCTTTCCTTGAGTCTTTGAGCACTTCTCCCCATCACCATAATCAATGAATGATTATCAAGAATGGCCTTACAAGGACTTCTTCCAGCTCCTTCAACACTCGTGGGTGTATCCCATCAAGGCCCATGAACTTATGTATGTCCAGTTTGTGTAAGTATTCCCTGACTTCTTCCAACAAGGGCAGATCTTCCTTGCTCCAGCCTTTCGTTCTGGTCCCTGGAACCTGTGATTCCTGAAAGCCAGTCTTATTAATAAAGACTGAGGCAAAGAAGGCATTCATTTTAAAGGTAGGCTTAGTATTGTTATTCACATATACAGTAATTTGTAAAACTGAGATCCAGTCTAATTGGATTTCTTGGTATTAGCATAAAGCAAAAAAGCCCCATAATGCTATCTCTGGGGTGTTGCTCTACATCTCTTAATAAAGCACAATATTCATCCACAGAAATGTTGAAAATAAAATATATGTAGATGTATTGGTCATATCTACCTTTAGATATCAACAGTTTAACTATATATAGTACTTCTCAGGTTGTCTCCTCAAGCTCCCTTTATATTCAATGAAGAAAAATAATAATAATTTTTTGACACAGACTATGTGCAAAATACAAATGTGTACATTAGAATGCATTCCATCTTGGATGATTACTCAAACAAAAATAATAACAATCAAATTGTATATAAACTAAAAGCAAAGCCATGGACAGTACTGCATTACACTGCATAATATTGAAAGCCTTGTACTCAAAGATTCTTAAGTTTTTCTCAAAGCCTTTCCTTTAACTGCACACAAAAGAAATCAATGACTTTGTATCATTATAATGAAACTATGCATTATAGTTTCTTAAAAATTCCCAGATATTTATGAAATTCCAAAATTTTCTACTGCTCTACAGAAGTCTACTGGAAACTAGTAACTACTTACTAGTAGTAAACTACTGAAAGAGTACTTAAACTTTGTGGAAAACAAATTGTCTTCTGGAAATTATATCCCTTTTATCCTCTCAAAACAGTCATGCTGTTCAGGAACTGATACTTTACTCATAAATTTCTTTTTAATGTTAAAAGTGAGAAATTACTCGTACCCCTCTTTAAAGACAATTTCATTTCCTTAAAGTGTATCCACATTCTTTAATTAAAAAGGAAATTAATCTGTGGAATCTACTTATCAACTTTTAGCAATTATTTAACATCTATGAAATTAACAAAGCTCTGTCGTTTGTTTGGTGCCTAAAACTGCCATCATTCTAACAATGTGATGTAAGATAGCCTAGACTAAATCTGTAATGTGACATTTATTAGTCATGTATTCATACATTGGAGTATCAGTGAGTTTAAAGGAACTGAATACTTGTATTTGTAACTGAATACTTGTATTTGTAACAATGCTGATATCTTTGTAAACAGTACACATTCAACATTTTTTACTAGTTTACTTTAATAAAGGTGGCCAAATAGTTGAGGTATTTAGCTTAGAAACTTCTGTAACTTTTTTTTTTTTTTTCCTGAAGAGAGGAGAAGGAAACTAAAATTATTTTTGTAACTCTTGAATCACCATATGATTGTCTTGTGGATTGGTTAATGTCATTCAAAATCTGATATACTAAAGCAATATGAGTGAGGTAAAGAATATAGCATTAATTTACAGTAAGAATGAATGATGTCAGTCTTGTCAAGGCAAACAAGTAAAAAAAAACATAAAAGCTTGAAGGCAGATAGGTATTCTAATAAAAAATATTTACGGGATTTTCCTCCTCCACTGTAGATTCAGCAGATTGTTTTGAGTTATAGCACCGATGTGAGGCTTTTTGCTCTAGTATTTGTTTTAGACAATAACTATAGACTCAAAGAAACAAGTCAGAGAACTTAAATTAAGAATATTACTCAGCTCACTTAATAGCACTTTACACTGATAATGCACTATCCTAAATGGGCTATAACCCTTACTCAATGTGAGTGTATTTGCACTGGTATTTCAGAAACACCAAATAGCAGCTTCTTCCTAAAATTCCAAAGTGATGCAAGGAAAACATTTTAAAAAGAACTGAAGATGAGGGGGAAAAAAAAAAAAAATTAGTTTTCTCCACTTTAACATAACTAATATTGTGAGAATATTGTGATGACACCAAGCTGTGTGTGGCACGGTCAACACTATGGAGGGAAGGGATGCCATCCCGAGTGATCTTGACAGTCTTGAGAGGTGGGCCTGTGCGAACCTCATGAAGTTCAACCAGGCCAAGTGCAAGGTCCTCCCTCCGGGTCAGGGCAATACCAGGCACAACAAGTTCAGGGAGTGTAGCCATAGGATGAGGGGTAATAGTTTTAAACTGAAACAGGGTAGATTAGATCGGATATCAGGATGAAATTCTTTACTGTGAGGGTGGTGAGGCACTGTAACAGGTTGCCCAGAGAAGTTATGGAAGCCCCATCCCTGGAAGTGTTTAAGGCCAGGCTGGATGAGGCTTTGAGCAGCCTGGTCTAGTGGGAGGTGTCCCTGCCCATGGCTGGGGTGTTGGAACTAGATGATCTTTATGGTCCCTTCCAACCCGAACCATTCTATGATTCTAATTCTGGACATTGCTACTGAAAGTGAAACTTTCATGGAGTTTTGTGCAGGAGGAAGATGGAATAGATTCTATGGAAGAAAGCAATTCACGATCCTGTTATTTGTGTCAGCAAAATATTTCCTAACTTCTTAACAAAAGTGACAGGGTATGCTGAAGTGATGCACAAACTCTTTAAATTTGCATGAAAAACTCTGTTGTACCAAGGTTAGATTTAATCACTTTGTGTAAAACTATTGTAAATTATTAATATTTAATAAAAGAGCAAGTAAAATAAGATCATCTTCATCTCCTATGCTTTCAGAAAAAAATAAATTCTCATGGAATCATTATTTTTAAAAATTAAACACTTATATTCCTTTAAGATCAAGGGTAATCACTTAAAAGTGGTGAAAAAGCAATAGAAGCTAAATGGAATACTAATTAGTATCATATTAAAGGAAAATGAATAGAAATTTAAAATAAATTTAGGAGCTTTGCTTAGTAAAGAGTAGGTATTTTATTGAAATAATTAGCACTGGGAGAAACATTGCCAACCCTTTAGAGTAATGTGCACCTTCTTTAAACAAAAAGTAGCTAATCTTGTTTTCCATTTAATACACAATTTTTTTTTTTTGTGATTTATTTTGTTAATGGTACAAGATGAATTCTACCACTTGAATCAGTTTTATTTATTTTCATACTACTGATTCCTGGTAGAAAAGGAGCAAATATATGACATATGTGACAAAAGAGATCATGTACCATAAACAGGAAGTGTTATGCCACAAGAAAGTACAGATTATGTTAAAATTATGGCACAAAAACCTCTCGACATCTGCAAAATCCATTATAATAATGGAGATCTGCTGATTCTAGAAATGTTGGTGATGAGGGCATACAGAAATAGCTGGTCTCTCATTGCTGACTCTGACTCCTCATATACTGAATTACATAGAGCTGCAACTATGTAAGATACTTTTGTGAAAGCTATTTTGGATGGAGGTGGTATGAAAATGGAAGGTAGCCATTTATGGAAAATGGCAAAACCAGATTTAATACAGAGTTCAGCATCTCTATTAACACTATAACAAAGGTAGACAACCCACCATGAAACAAGTACAGTGGAAATAGGGGTAACTTACTCAAGGAAGTGGTAAAACCTTCTGTTGTTCCTATCTTATTGTAACCTAAATGTGATTTCCAGATTTTGATGGAACCAAGTTATGTTTATTAAAATCTTTGCAAGTGTTTAGATTTTGTTTAAAACTAGGAAATAGGGAGAGGAAGCCATAAAATGGGTGAACATTGTTACTGCACCTTCATCTCTCCGATAAAAGTTTTGAAAGCTCTTAGATAAAATAGAAACCAAAGTTAAATGAGGTCATATTCATTTCTTCAACTCCAATGACAAGAACAATTAAATATCAAAAGTAGCATCTTGGTTTGACCACTGTTCATAGCTGCTATGAGATCCTCTCATTTCAAGCAGCAGAGTTATACAGTGTACATGTGCATACATATTCATATTATACCCCCAAAAGGCCAAAATTTAATTGGTTAGATACCTAAAATTTACCCAAAATCCTAAACGACTCAAGGTGCCTGATCTGTGCTCCTGTATTTAATATAACATTAAGTTGAGCTTAATAGCTGTTATCTACCTTGATCAGATCACTTGCTTAGGATATAGGACATCCACATTAAAAAATCCCCAAACTTATTTAGATTGATAAATTTCCCATCTCTGCTGCTGGAGAAGAGATCAAACACTGAGATCTAGAAAAATGTAACTCAGAGTCCCTCTCCATGCTTCCTTGAATGGAAGAAGGTAGTAGACAGTAAAAGAATGCAATATTTATAGGACCAAAAAAACAACATTAACAAGGGGGAACTTTACTGTTGAAATTACTGTTGCAATCACTTTCCTGAAAAATAAAATTCTCGGACACAATGCTGCTATTGATTTAGATTGGCTTTTGCAATCTAAGTTCATGTTTAATTACAAAAATTCACCTAGAACTGCCACTCTGAACAGTGCGTAGCTGCTGAATGTTTTGTTTTGGAAAGAGTTGTGTAAAAGTAGTAGGGAACAATAAAATAAGGAAGAGTATGTTTTATGATTGTGTTTGTCGAGCTAATGAAGTTCTTAGAAGAAAATAAGATTTCATAAAGTGCTTTTTTTGGGGAATGACCAGTTGCATTCTGGGGGACACAAATTTAGTATGCATGACCTCCTATGATTGAAAGGTATTTGTGTAATGTCTTCATGAATCAGATGCAGTTTATGTGCATGCATTCTTATATAATATATACACATATAAGTTGTAGCCATGCATATGAATACAAAACATTCAGTGTAAATATTAACATATTTTTCCCTCTCCTTCAGGAAGCACTTTCATATGTTGAAATTTTCACTCTTATTTTAAATTTTCAATATTCTGAAGATTAAAATACTGAGAAAAATTCTAAAAAAAAATAAAAATTATTGTTCAGAAATATTCTAAGAAAGATATTCTTCAATTGTTATAGCTAAATATCTTAGAACTTGTGTTCCTATATGAAAATTTCCAAAAACAAAAATCAGTACTTTTTATTTCAACAAAGAGTTATTGCAATGTTGAACAGAAGGTTTTTCAATGTTATTATTTAGATCTATAAATTCTTTCTAGTTTTGGTTCGAGGAGGGTTGTTTGTTTGTCTGTTTGTTTTTTTAGTTAAGAAGAATCATAAAATTATGTCCTTGCTTCAATGAACGTTTAATTACACTATAAATGTAGAAAAGCCTCAACAGAAGAGATGAAGGGTCTGCTTCCCTTTTACCTTGTAGTTGAGTCCTATTTTTAAGCAGGACATGAGTTTGAATCTTCCCTGGGAGATGTCATGTAGAAGCTAAGCTGTGAGCAGTTTAGAAGAGTACTGCAAAAAGAACTCATGAACTTCGGTAGCACTAGGTAAAACTTAGTAGAGATGAAATAGAACTCGGTGCTTCAGTTCTGATGCCTAAGTAATGTCTGAAGTAGCTTTCTCTTGCCATTAGTCTGCCATTTAGTAATGCAAATTTCTATAAAAGAGATCAAAAAGGTAACTGCATAATTTACATCAGCATAACCAATATGGGGTGATTTTAACATTTAACTGAAATGTGTGTGAAATGTGTGTGAAATGATTATTCAAGCACTCTCCTAGATATAAACAGATCAGGGAAGGTCATTATAAGGGAGTTTCCTAAATGCCTACTTTGCTGTTGGTTTGGTATGAGTAAGAAATTTCACTCTATTCTCTGGTGAAATGCTGTCTTGTTAAAATTGCATATGAGTGTTAGCTAAAAAAAGGAAAAAAGCTCTAATTTCTTATTTAGTAACTTTAGTGAATTGTGTGCTACCTGGTATTCAAAATAAAAATTGGTTTGTATCCCCTATTGTCTAACACAGATTCACAAATGAATTAATTTCTTTGTCTTTTCCACTGGCTTGCTTAGCTTATTTGTTTGTCTATTCTACTGAAAAGAAATTGATCTGATCACTGAATATTTTTGTGCAGTCACAGTCATCCTGTCCTTACAAGATGACTTACATCCCAACAGGACAGGACAGGACTCATTCAACTAAATTTAGACGTCTGTAATGTACATGCCTATATTCAGGCTAGTTCCCCTAGGCTTCTGTTGTCCTGACTGAAAAGAAGTAGGCTCTTTTAAAATAAAATTCACCTCATCCTAAAAATAGGTCAGATATATTGTTCCTTAGAAGTGCCCATTTCCCTTCATTAAAGGAAGCCTTGGTGATTAATTCAGATGAAGACATTTAGGCCATAGATATCCAGTGGCTGGTTCAGTTACCTAAACATAGGTGTCTGGCAACATTTAAGATGCCCTAGGTTATCCAAGGGCACATGCACAAGACTGGAAAGTATAACACAAGGCTCATGAGAGAAGCCAGCCCTTCTAAAGTAGGAGCTGGAAGTCAGGTAGGGTTCATGAAGAAATCTCACGAGCTACTTAAGAAAATTCATCAAGTCCTATGGGTGTTTTCAGTTCCAGATTAGACACCTGCATTTCAGTACCTACAGTATATGAGGAGTAACCATTCCGCTAAAACTAACGTAGTTACATATACTTTATCAACTGTACAGTTTTCCAGACTCCACGGACTGTATTAACTACACATACAATAACAGAATTCAAAAATTCCAATTACCTACACTTAAAACCCTAAATTTACTTGTTGACAATCTGGAAGTAAATCTAATCCCTGAAGTGTGATAAAATAAACCTTACTTCAGGTGTGTTGATTGCAAATAGATCATGCCCATTTAAATTCATATATCTACCCTGTACACATTTCAAATTAAGCTAAATAAATGTTTTCCAAAATACCTCTGGAAAATTCCAGTGATTTTTAAGTAGGTAGTTCATTGTTCATACATTCACATGCTGGAACAATAGACACAAGCTCTTAGATTTCCCTTCTGAATTAGAATCTCTTTAAGAAAGGTCATCAAGATATGGCCCAGTTGAGACATAAAGTTTGAAAATCACCTTTGTTAACCAGTGACACCCAGGCAATTAAGAAAGGGAAAATATGGGTGATGAAAAGAAAGTAGGTGACTTGAGTGAGCACTGGAAACTATATCAAGAATTATTTAATTATCTAGGTAAACGTACTTAACTAGTCAGGCTTTTCTTGCACAGTTTAAATCTCCTTCCTACAACCTTCTGCCTTCTCTTCAGTTCTTGTTCCAGTTCCTTCTTTGCTTTTGTACATTCGTTATCTCCCTTTTCTCGCTGCTTCTCCTTATTTTACAACCATTTTCTCTCCCCTTACCTTCTTGCTGGGAACTGCCATATACCTCTACATTTCAGCTTTCTCCTTGTTTGTTTTTGCAAATCTTACATTTCACTCTCATTCTCAAATAGCCTAAATTTCTTTTTACCCAGCTTCACAATAAGGTCTTCTGTTGTTCTTTCTCCTTTGCTTCTTGCAACTCTGACAAATTTCTTTCAAATTCTTCATTTCTTTCAAATACTTTTCCTTTTATTCCTGCAATTTTTCTAGGTTCATTTCAATCATTCTTTACTGACACTTGGTCTTATTGATCTGGTTTTAGTAATCTGATTTTAACAGATAATACTGTTTGATGTGACTAAGTAAATCCTTCTCAGGAAAACAAAGTGCTTGAGAATCTGGATCCATACTACAGCTTTATTATCAAAATACAGTTCTCTCTGTTATACTGTTTTTGTCAAACTTTCTCTATATATTGGTAAATGATAATACAGCTATGTATACCTTTCTGTTTTTTTGAAGCTAAGGGTAAAAAATATTCTTCAGACGCCCTGATCTGATAACTTATAGTTTCCTTATTTGCTTTTAATAAAACAATATCTATTGCTTCTCCCGTTCTTTTACACACACATATACATTTGAGTGAGAGAATATATCCATTTAACTGAAGCCATCTGTCAGCAGCAGAACAAAAATCTAAAACTAATGAAGTAGCACATGCTTTAAATATGAGCAGCATCTTCCCTGATGACAATGCCATTCTTTAACGGCTCTGAAATATTTTTTATGTGTACTAAACCAATAGTCTCAGAAGAATACTAAATGCTGGGAAACTGATACAATGCTAAATAAATCTCCTTTTAACACATGAGAATGCAGGGGAAATAACAGAAAAAAAAAGCTCCTTAAATTACAATGAAGTTCATAGTCTCAAATGAATAGCTAGACAACTGTGTTACCTCTCTTGTGGGCCAAATTGTGTTCAGAGATACT
>VYZM01023293.1:0-15557 GCA_013398915.1 Dromas ardeola
TTCTATGATTCTATGATTCAGTATCCTAAGACTTTACTGAAGGCAACATTTAGAATACATTTTCTGAAATGAATGGATGAATATATCAGTCAAATTTCTGAGGGGGGAAAAAATCATCACTGATACCATTGATGCCACCAGCTTCATGTAGGGAAGCTGGAAATGTTGAAGGAAGCACCAGAACTCATAAACAGCCTAGTTTTCATCAACACAGACAGATGTGCTCTATATTTTGGGAGAATCAACTGAAATAAAATGCTGAATTACTGGGTTTGAGTTTGCCCTTTATAATACATGACATAATACTTTATTCTTTAGTTGCACTGTGCCAATATTGTACACACATTTGACTTTTTGCCTACAGAGAGGGTACAAGCCTGCCAGCTTGATAAATGGAAAACCTTATAAAATAGCATCACAGGGAAGAATCACTGCATCTCATAGAAAGAATGGATTAAAACTGCTTTTGCTAAAGTTAGGATGACTAAATTGTCACAGATAGCAATGGAGGTAGGATAGGTTTAATGATCTGGTGTGATTAAACAGCTCACAGATCCAGAACTTTCTTCAAGGATGGATGACAGGGAACTGTTAATTACTGATCAACCTCCTGAGAAGTGTGCCCAAAACCTAGATAGACAAAGCTTCCCCTGATGTTGGAGAAGTATTAAACTGACAAGATCAGTGAAGGAACTCTCATTTACCAAATGCAAACTTGCAATGCATGCAGATAAAGATGTGGGAGAAGTGGCTAAAAAGGTCACAAAACCCATTAGAGGTTACTGCTGGCTGTATGCCGATGTGAAAAGCAAACACAGTTTTCATCTGAAAAGCACTTAATTTAAAACACCTGTCTCAGCATAGACTACTGATTAGTTAAGCACCTTCAACTAAATGCAGACTACTTTTTGTTGGTTTTATTCCAAAATACTTGCCAAATCCTGGTTATGCAAAAATTACCCAATTTGGAAGGACATGAGCACAGCACAGCTCTGTAGGATTTGCAATGTGGATGAGGCTATTAATCCTTTGCCTGCTGCTGAGAGTGGCTAATGCCTGAGACTTAGAAAAAAGTGGTAAAAACAATAGAAATACAAGCCACCAAGAACCCAACATCATCATGGGCATGTAACCAATTGTATAGTCCTCTACATATTTATTTATTAAGATTTAAAATCATAGGAATCGATGCAGCATTATAGAGCTTTCATGAAAATTCAAAACTCATGGTGTCAGAATACAAATCCTGAAGTATTCCTGAGTAAATACAAATAAAATGCTCCAAAAAACCAGAAGAAATCACATTACAAAAATAAAATTATGAATCGAGTAATGCTCCCTAAGCTAACATTAGGGGCCTTTTCCTAAGGATGGAGGAAAAAAGTACAATTTTCTATATAAAATAATACACATACACGTGCAAAACAAGTGACAGTGGTGTCCATGCAGAACTGATACATCATATCTTATTGTGAATATTTGATGACCCGTATCACTTTTCAATACTGATAGATCTCCAAGAATACCCCTAAACTTCAACGGTTTTAATATCTTCAATAGCTACTATTAAATCATACAACTACAAAAGATATCCTTCAGAATACAAAAGTATGTGTTCCGCTCTCAAAACCTCAGACTATTTTATGCAAGCTTTATGTAAATTTTAGATGTGTCAAAAGTTCACTTTTCCATCCAGATTCTGAAGCACACTGAAACCAACAGTTATATGTAGCACTAAACTTCTCTATAAACAACACTAAGAGAAATGCATGCAAAACAAGTGTCAAGCACAAAATATATTTGTTTGCAATTGCTTCACACATTCATCCTGAATACCTGCATGAAATCTTTTAATCGCATTATTAAATCCACAGCATGATTATCTTTTTTTGGTAGTCTAATTCCGTGCAAATATGCTTTTGATATTCCAACCCTATGATTCTATGATTCTATGATTCTATGATATTCTGGACTGGAGCAGTGAAATCAGAGCACGTGCTCTAAATACACAGTGCTTAAAGTAACGCATGGAAAAAATGGCAAATAAAGCACTGTACTACTACTGTGTAAGCAAAACATTGTGAAGAGGAAACAAAAAACATGTTCCAAATGTTTTGCATTCCATGTGCACATAATAATACTTAATGTCAAGTCTTTTGTGTACTTTATCCCACACATTTTACAGAAATGGAACATTATGATGTTTCTGGCAAATAACTCCATTATGATCTTTTTGTAGAGGCACAGACCATGCTACCAGTTGTATTTGGAGTGATTTCTAGCATCATGTCTAAATTTTCTTATTTCTGTGCTATCACGTTGTTTCTCAGCTGCCACAGTACTGATGTAAACCCAGACTCAAGGATAAAAGCACTCACAAAGTCACAGGCATACAATTTTTAACAGTGTAGATGAGTCTGTAGTATAAGACATAGATAATATAACTGGACAAGAAGTACAACATCATCTTTAAAAAAAATTAATATGGCAACCACATAGGGATCCTTCTGGAAACACTTAATCTGTATTTACACAAAGTTCACCTTGACTTTAATGGGAGATTCACTGTGACAGATTAATGCAGCAAATTACAGCTGCATAAACTTGGAATTCCTTTTAAACCACACTGATTTTACTGCTTCTTTACAGTGATGTTTTCTGTTTTGCTACAGAAGGGACACACACTGAAAAAAGTAGCAGAAGACAGCTAGCAAGCTTTCACTATTTAGAATACAGCTATTATTTTACTAAACTAAAATGAAAATTTGCACCAGTAAATGTAATATGAAGATTGCTGTGGGTATCACGATTGAAAATTATATTTCTCCTTGCAGAAACAGAAATGGGAGCCTTCCTTAGTTATCTGTCTGATCGTTTACCCACTCACTTGTTGCCCGGCAACGACCATCAAGGAACTACAGTTCTTAGACATCCTCATTTTAATCTTGAAAAAGCAGATTAAAATTACTATGTGAGTAATCTCTTCCTGGTGAGATATTATTTTCTTTCAATTTACATAGCTGCAGAAAGGAAGCCAAGTGACTGGAGAATCCAGTACTTTCACTCTGTGAAAGGTTCATTTTCCCTGCCCTCGTACCAACCCATTTGCTGACCAACTACTTAAATATTGTTAGGTACTTTGTAATCTATGAGCCATAGCAACAGAAGCAAACATCCATCACTTACGTTCTTGAATCATCCCACAGCACACAGTAGGGATTCAATGTACCCTAAGAAGAAAACAAACAAACCTATTAGTTACTGGTAAACAAAAAATATGTCGTGCTTGACCTAAATATTTAGTTGTGTCTCCTCCTACAAGATCACGCTTATACTCTAACAAATTGATGCCACTGAAATTGCAAAAGCTTAAGGTTAATTCTTATGGAGTATTTAAAAAGCACATGAACCTCAGAGTATTTGCTGTATTCTTTCTCTTAGACAAGGTAAGCGTTAAGCATAAAGTTGTCTATTTGGTATATCCTATTAGAATTGAAATATGAGATAAGAGTTAATCTGTTAAGAGACTCGACTGAACACCCCTGGGTGTGTTTAGAAGCAGAACCGTAGGCCCTTAGGGAACCTGGATGTCAAAATCAGTAATGCCATTAAAACTTTTAAGCATACGTTGGGCAAAATGTCTGGAGATTGGGATTTCAGATGACCCCACATTCAATACCCAAGTCCTTTTGTCAATTAGGTCCTAAATCAGCAGAGATTTCTGCTCAAAATATTTTTTTTTTCTTGAATTCTACAATCCCATCTCCATCCTCTTTGAAGTCAGTGGAAGATTTCTGATTTGATTTAGAACAGGATGGGAATCTAGGTTTATTACATATCATTAAACTGTGGGCAATGTTTTGGGAAATTGATATGTCTTTCTTATTAACTCATGTTTATTTTGTTGCCTAAGAAGAGTTTAGACAAAATTAAAATTCAAGTTTTGTCCCTAATCTTTAAATCTTCCTTTATCAAAACTCAGGTTGACTTAGAAGTACTTAACTGGCTAAAAACTGCAAAACTGTATTCCTGTTCATCATGAACACTGGATATTCCCAGAAGTCATAACTTTATAAATAAGTTAGATATAAAATACAGAATAAAAATATATTTTTAACGAAACCACAAGCAATTTGAAGAAACAGGTGGAATACACTATGTTCTGATGTCAACGATAGTGTGGTTCTCTCATGAACAGTGTTGGTGCAGTAGATGTAAATATAGTTTCACATAAGCAAAACACACCGTGATATTTTGCTCTGTAAAGTGTTTTATTTATAGAAAAATCATGGCAACCTGTGAAGTAAACTTATATTAAATATTTAAATTCTTCCATCCACCTCTTTGTCAAAGATAAAAAAAGTCCTTCTGAAGATGCTTGTGAAGAGGCATTTAGGGAAATTTTGACCCTCTACTTCAGTATTTTGCTGACTGCATTGAATTTTATGAGTAGAGTATAAATATTTAAAACCGACATATACCTATGGCACTTTATATTAACATAGCACTGTACAAACATAAATAAAGGATGTTACATTCCCTGAAGCATTTATAATATAAAGAAGAGGACGACGAAGGTAAGAGGGCACAGGACGAAGCACAGGATAACAGGTCCATTGAGATTCAGAGACCAGGTCCTGCATCATTAGCCAAAAGCTTTCAGATATATTGATAGAGGAAGATACAGAAGAATAAGAATTAAGAACAACAGAATGACGGTGCAGAATTAACTTTTTTAAAAAATTTCATTTTATAAAGACAATTAATTTGTATCCTAAGACTGGGTGAAGAGATTCTACTTGCAATCTGATATAAATATATGCATATTAAAAAAGTACTCCTGTAGCTGAATTGTAATAAGACATTGCATATCTGAGACCTGTCTTTTCTAGCAGCAGATATCATACAGTTTATGCTTTCTATTCCCATAGCGCAAGTAGAAAGGATACAAAAACATTTTCAGAAAAAAATGTCCATTATAAAAAAATCTATAAAATAGAAGGAAATAAAAGCCTTTGCAGAAAGCTGAAACACAATAAAACTGCTTCTGCCGGATCACACGTTTCATTCTCTTTGAATTGCATTCAAATAAAAAATAATAATAATAAAAATAGAGTATGTTTGGCCATTGCAGTTACGAATGACAGACTAAGCAGAAACATGGAAAGCAGGATAAATATTATTCCTTTTCCTTAAGAAGGTCTTGTGTGAGGGTTTGGTCCGCCAGGCGTGGCAGCTCGCAAGGGCACAGTGGCCTTTCAGCACTTCCTCCTCTTTTGATATCCTCATCAAACACCCTTCAAGCACTGCAAGGACCACAAGAAGCCTGTCTTCCTGTTTTCTTCTTTGCCCTTAACCTGTTGCTCCCTTTTTCACAGTCTTCCTGGGTCTGGCCTCCTGGCAATGTCTCCTCACACTGCTGTCGTTGAGCTACCTCCAACAGCCATCGCTCTGTGTGAGGGCAGCAAGCAATCTTTCATCACAGCTCTTGCCAGTTAATTACTTAGCTGCAACTAAGGAAGCAGCTACCGTGTCCACTAATGTTTACGACTGTTGCAGTATTGATTTATACACTACAGTACAGTGAAGGACTTGAATATCTCAAAAATAGGCATATGTGCCTGAATGTGTACATATACATATCTTTGCCTGGCATATAAAACTGAATTTGAGATGTGATCGGCAACTTTGACAGCTATGCAGCACAATGCCAACTGTGTTTTGTAACCGGGGTTTTCAGCCTCATTGAAAGCTTGATGTCCTGTGCTACTGTCGGCCAGTTACTTTAGTGTCCCTGGCGTAAACTTCTGTGCCATCAGAAGGTGAGAGTTCATATTCTCTTGGGAGCAAATAGAATTTTGTCAGAGTTGTGCAGTTTTTAAAAGATTACTTTGGTGTCTCTTTAATCAAACTACTGGGAAAATGTGATTACATTCATCAACATGTTCACAGTGCATAAGTCTAAATATGTTCTCTAAATAACGCATTGCAACCCACATTCTCACTGTGGTCAACTGTCTATTACATTTTAATTTATCTGCAAATCCAAATACCATGCTATATTCCAAACAGCACATGTAATTGTGATTTACACTTCCTCCACAAACCTCCTGTTTTTATTAATAAACTGGCTAATTTTGATATAAGATGAAGAAATAATGATAAATTTTGAATAAGTGAATGTTTTAAGGCTAATTTGAATTAAACATATTAACTTATTAAATGATCACATTTGCCCATCATTTTTCATAATCTCTTATCTACTTAATTCATTCAGTGGATGGGTAGGTAAAAGAACAAATGTGTGGGTATACTCCTATATATTAGTAGGCATGATCTAGAGGTTGCTTGAAAATTAGTCATTAAATCAATTTGGAAACAAACTGTTCTGAATAATGAACAGCATTTCAAGAACAAAGGTTTGAAAAGAACAAAAATAACAACAAGAAGAGCTATCCCAAAAATCAGATGAAAGAGAATGTCTGTATTTTATTTTCTGTTTAATAATTAATCTATTTAATTGACATCATGATAAATCTGTGAGTCATTAATATATAATGTTCAAATGCTAAAGATACATTAATACTAGTTTTATCTTTTTGTATGTGACATATAAAGCTTGTTCTATAGTAATATAATTAAATAAATTCTTATTTTCAGCTGAGAAAATGGTAGCAAAGAAGATTAGAATTAGATTCATTCTGAAGGAAAGAAACACCTAAAAGTACAAAATCATATTTCTATACATATGCAGTTCTTTAAACCAAAGTCCCATTATGGAGGCTAAGCCTTTTACATAAAGATCACTAAACATTTAAAGATATTAAAATTGTAAAACTCGTCTCCATTCCCAGACTTTCTAAAGCAATATTTTGTCATTGTATCTGCCCATCCAACACCTCTATTAAGGTCGAGATCCTATATAGATGTACTAGGTATGTAAGCCCAATTTAAGGACTGGACATTTGTTCCAAGCACTTGATACTTCTCTGGATTAAATTATAGGACAAAAACTGAGCCAAAGTTAAAAAAAAATAAAATTGCCTCTGATATCTATTGGCAAGGTTGTTGTCATTTTGCCTTTTCAAGACATGAGCTAATACAATATTCATTAATATTCTGTTACTGAAAGGTTGACAAAGCAAGGTGACAATCAGTGTCTCTAATCTGACCTTTTGTAACAATGATGTTTCATTGCATTTACAAGATTTTGAAACTTGGCAAAAACTTGGTCTGTAAATTACTCGAAGGGATGGATTAAAAAAAAAAGAAAAAGAAAAAAAAAATCTCTAAGAATTTCCTAAAATTTCAGCTTGTGGGGGGCAGCGGTTCAACCTTTTGTTAGTCTAGCCTTGCTTGTGTTGTGCTAGTTTTAATAGCTTGTGTTTGGCTTATAATTATTTTCAGTGCTGACATGTTGTTTACTAGTATAATTTTTTAATTTTTTAAAAATTTCTTTTCTAGCATAAGTGACCAAAGTAATTACAATCTTTTTTTCCCCTACCTGCTACTCCATACTTTTGCGAATAGTAATTCCAATTTCAAAATATAGAAGTCATACTCCAATATTCCTTATCTACAACTCATAAAAGTAGCTGCACAATCATTGTTAAGATAATGGAAATTAAAATAAAAATTTCCCGCAAAAGATGTATTTTATTCTCCCTATGGCTGCTGGGAAATTGCTGACAGCAGAAAGAAAACCTGTTAATATTTTTCATGTAGTTAGACATAGAATCACTTTTTTCCAGATTTAAATCATTTTAATGCCAGATTAAAGGCTGAAAAGTACAGAATTAAAAATAATTGATCTAACAATCTCAAACATTTAAAAGCATTTTTTTCAATGTCTGCTACAACAGGTTAGGTAAAACCCGGCTTTTGAGTATAAAATAATGAAAGAAAAGAAGAAAAAGCCTGAAGAACTACATAGCTCTAGGACCTATGCAGGGAGCAAAAGGTTAAGCATTCAGCACAATACTGCATTTTCATTTGTATTCATCAAAGCGGTTAATGGAGAGTTTTCGTTAGAAATTGCTGTTCAAATGAAAACCTCAAAACTCACAGAAAAACAATTAATTTTGTTTTGCATATACACATGCATGAAACAAGTACACATTCCCTTCAAAGCATGTTAGACTGTTTCTGGGCTTAAGTTTTAACAATTAAACTGGGTTTTATTACCTGATGTTTAAAACAACCTCACTTCTTCTTCTCATATGATCTCATAAATATTCTTCAAAGAGCATATGAACTATCCTTGTACTTACATTAGACAGATGGGCTAGTTCTATCTCCAGGAAAGAATCTGTAGTTTTGGGCTCAGGTCGTATAGTAACAACGATGATTTTTGAATTAACAACTGTAAAATTCCTGGGGAAAAAAAAAAAAAAAGAGTAAAAATGAAAGATTTAACTTAGAATTAAGTTAAATGAAGCTTCTGATATTACATTTAAAGAAGTATCTCATTGGTATTTTCCATGACTTAAGTTGACAAATCATCAGGGAGAAAATATATTTTTTTGGAAGTGGTGAAAACATTCACTCATTACCAACTATATCGGACACATTAAAGACTGAAGAAAAACAATGGTGGGAGAAGTGCCATTCTTAAACTACGATTTACTAATTAGAAGTGTTTATTGATGACACAAATATTCTGTCAATGTTTGAATGCGTATCATTTACTTCTCTCAACATGGACCCACCAGCTATGTTCTGTAAGAGACAGTCATTTTTCTTCCAAAGTGCTGTGTTGGACTTTTTTCTGACTGTTAACTGTAAAATTGTGAAGATGGATGAGTACAATGGGAGATTCTACAGTTCTGTTGATTCTGTGCTCATGAAAAAAAAACCTACCTGTTTCCAATTTTTAAAAAACATTGCAGTTGGTATATGAGTTCGTTCATCATCTAAGTACTTTAAAAAATACAGTCCCTAGTTGTGCCCTGACTGAAATCCCACCAAAACCAATATTTTTTTTCTCATAGATGTGAGATTAGATGCGGTCTTATCTTATTACTCAAAATAATAATTTTCCGTTAATGTCTCTAATTCATCGTCAACCTCTCTTTTCATGTAAAACATGGATCACTATGTTTTGTAGCTACCTTTCTAGGACAGACCTAGTATTGTCAAAGTTATGCTTATACAGGCATAAAGACATGTTGACATGATGTTCATGTCTGAGATCCTTGCTTCTTATGACCCTGTCAGGCTTAGAACAACTATCAGTTATCAGACTGACTGTTTCTGATGATCATTACAGTATTTCCTTTGTATGTAATGCTGCTTTCAACACCTTGCACATACACAAACATAAAACCTCACAGAAAGACATATTCACACGTTATCAAAGAAGAAACTAGGCAGTTTAGATGTAATTATAATAGACAGTATAAATATTCTTTTGTTGTTGGTGGTGTTGTTTAATCGCTTATTTTCTCTTGGGAAATGGTATTTAGGGGTGGATTTCATTTTGCTGGATCATTGAAACAGGAATTGCCATGGCTACAGTGATAGAAACTTAACTCAGCGGGCACTCTACCCAGCACAAGGAATGAAATTATTCTTCTGGGGCAAGGTATGAATTCTAGTCCAATTTTACTCAGCCAAATCATATAATAGAAATATAATGAAAGTGGCTTTATATCTTACTTATTTCCTATTTCTTCCCTTTGGATGCAGTTTAAAGTTTCACACCTTGATGATGAAAACATATCTCTCTATTAGACTAACATTCAATGTTTGGCAAACTTTCAGTGCATTCTGTAAAGAGGGATTAATGACAGTACCTTACTGTTCATAAAATAGCTGAATATCTATAAATGTTCCTAAGCAAGGCATAATTAAAAAAAAACCATCCAAAACCAGAATTTCAAATAAGTATAAAACTGATTTCTCTAACAGATCACGACAAGTGGAAATAGAGTTTAGTAGCTATTAAAAGATTTTGTCCATTCTGGAAATTCACATAAGCTAATGTAAATACTGATACTTCAGTTCTTGATCACAGTCAGTCTTTGTGGTGGAGAAATATTTCTTTGCTATATCTAATTTTTGTACCATTCTGACGGTTCTAGGGTGAGATTCAAAAAAGCACTTAAGGTGCCTAGATTGCAACCTCGGAACATCTATTTTACCTCACTCTCATTAAAACCCTACCAATCCACCTACGTTCTCAAGAGCCCCTTGCAGACTGTTTCACCAGAAAATAAATGTAACTGGCTGTATCACTGTGAAATGAAATCTGCACCACTTATTGCTGACCTGTCTGGGCTGAATGCCTAGTTGTATATCTCATATTTAACTGTTTAGATAGCCCCTGGAATAATGCAATCTGGCAAGTATATTCTAAACTCACATAACGCGTTAAGATGCCACTGAATTAAAGCTCAAAGCATTGTAGTCACAAGAATTTCCCTCAAAACCACTGGTGCAGTGCCATTGATATCCTTATTGAAAATATTCTTTTAAATAGCAGCATAGTGCTGAGAAAATTTATTCAGGAATTTAAGTAATCAGCTTTTACAAAATTTCCTGTGAGGTGGAACATGTTGGGTTTCAGTACCTCTCATATTGGGAATGACATAAAATGGGAATCACCTATCTCACACTTCCTGGGCAAGTGCATTATCTTACAGCTTTTTTATGACAGGTGGAGAGTGACTTCACTGTTAGGTCTTTCTCCTTCATCAAAAAAAAAATCTAAAATTTGTCTTCAATGAGAAATGAACTTGTACAGGATGGTGCTTTGCTGACTATCCAGAAAAAATACACATCAGGGTCAAATTTTGAAATTAATTACTCAAAAAGTATATTAAATTCCTTGGAAACTATGGTTGAATAAATCCTTGAAGATTCAAGGTAACAAAGTTTGAGTAAAGGCTCAAGAAGAACTTCCAGAGCTGCTGTCTTAGTGTTTTTTCTGATCTGAATTAATAACAATATTAATCAAATAGTTATTTTACTAAGCTATTTTTCTATCTGGGTATACATTTTGAAGGCATTCTTTTATATATGGGTATACATATTGATTCTATGTGATATGAAATTCAGGTATTCTTTTCTTTTTAGAATGACTCCACGTTGCTCAAGAAAAATGAATTTATGAATAAGGTATGTTGCTATCTCAAGACAGCATGAAAAAAAATATAGTTCAATGTGTAAATATTGTATACATTACAGAGAAATTACGGATTCTATATCAGTAATGTTATGCAGTAAAAGCCCGTCTGAGGTACTCCATCCTCAGTCTAACAAAGCTGACTTAAGGAAGTTGAAGCGCCTCTTTGGCTGTACAGCACCCAAAGGAGGGGGTTAGGAATGATGTTTCAAATGAGGAAAGAGACTATTTCAGCACAGGAAATCATAGCAGGAAAAATAAGGGAGTTGTTTAAGTGATGGGGAAAAAAAGCTTCCTACAGCAAAACCATTGATTCTTTATTTGTTCTTATTTGTTAGAGGAAAAGCTAAAAACTATCTTACAGTATGGCAATATGCAATGTATTCCTTCAGAGTGCCCAGGAGAGGAATTAAATATAGTATCTTTTAGATGAGTATTGTACTGAGAATCAATTTGCTGTGAACCTAACAATTACATAAATGTGCTCAGGGATGCAAGAGCTAGGGAAATAATAGAACTGAAAATATTCAATATTTCAATATAGGATTTTAAAAAAATCTGTATGACATTACAAGAACAGTGCAATGCAACAAACTATATTAGGAAATAGAATCAGATGAAGTTTATTTACTTGTGCATGGAAAAAAAAAATAAGCTATTTTATAAGGAAGAATAAAATACTTCTCTCTTCTTTTTCCTGGACTCTTGTTTAAACAGTCCTGAAAAAAGTCTTTGAATAAAATACATGTACCACTAGGATTAAATACATTATCCAAAAAGTTCTACAGTAATGTAATTGCCAACTTCTCATCTCACACTGTGTTTACAAGACTTCCTTTTAACAGACTCTATGCCAGTAAAAACAAGAAAAATCAAGCCCATATGGTAAAATACAGCTAATTTTGGTGTTTGTGGAATATATTGTATAGGCTGTCTTAGATAATGCAATCCTCATTTTACTCACAGAACACCTGTGATATACCAGATGGGGATTCTGTGGTTAGGTGCTTTGAAAGACTTTCCCTAAAGATATACTGAGATATTATTTATTTATTTGTTTGTTTATTTTAAATAAAGAAGTTCCTTGTGTTGATGCAGAAGCATGCATATCTTTTAGTGCTGATATTAAGGAATGTATGGGAATGTGTGCCACCTTCGTTATTCCGAAAACTACAAAACCCAGGTGTCACACAGTCAAATATTTACATTACTCCCACCCTAACTCCCGTAAAGCCAGGGACTGAAATCACATGGGAAGTGGTGAAGCTTCCTGGATATTTCACTGCAGCCAGTAGAAATCACCTCTTTTATCAGGTTGTCAAGGTATAAAAGATGTGGACTTTGCACTCAAACATGAGCCCATTTTACTTATTTTACCTTGGTTTATTGTTTTGTTTGTCTTTATTCCCACCATTAATGTATTTTGTCAACTGTCATTTTATTCAGAACAACACCACATAAGATGCTTATCCAGAATTGTTTTTTAATTCATACATTGTGCATAGCTACCACACTTCTAGGTATCATACAAACACTAGATGATATTACCTTACTTCACATTTCACAGTGTTTTTTCCATACACAAGGCTACTGCAGTGAAGCATTTCACTGTGTTCAGCACTAATATAGTTATCACGATAAACCTTATTACAGTTAAATAAGATTAGTACAAACAGAAATGAATATATACCCATGTAAGATGATAGTTTTTCACTGCAAAATGTAAGCAAACAAAAATAAACCTTTTCCAAATGCAGTGGGATGTACCTTCAATTCATTCATGTACCTAAACAAGTGTAAAATGATAAGCCACTCTATAATAAAGATTTCTTTAAAACCAGCATTGTAGTTCTAATTCTTGCAAAGAGTATAATAGCTCAAGAAATTCAGCACTAACCACAGTTGCAGCTCTTCTCCAATTTTGAATGCATTCAATAGTATCTAATATATTCATCAATGACATAGACAGTGGGATCGAGTGCACCCTCAGCAAGTTTGCAGATGACAGCAATCTCAGGGGAGCACTTGATATGCTAGAGGGAAGGGATGTCATCCAGAGGGACCTTGACAGGGTTGAGGAGTGGGCCCATGTCAACCTCATAAAGTTCAACAAGGCAAAGCACAATGTCCTGCACCTGGGTTTACGCAATGCCCAATATCAATACAGAATGGGGGATAAATGGATTGAGAGCAGCCCTGCTGAGAAGCACTTGGGGATTCTAGTGGATGAAAAATTAGACATGAGCCAACAATGCGTGCTTGCCGCCCAGAAAGCCAACCGTATCCTGGGCTGCATCAAAAGAAGCGAGGCCAGCAGGTTGAGGGAGGCAATTGTCCCCCTCTGCTCTGCTCTTGGGAGATCCCACCTGGAGTACTGCATCCAGCTCTGGAGCCCTCAGCACAGAAAAAACATGGACCTGTTGAAGCAGGTCCAGAGGAGGGCCACAAAAATGATCCTAGGGCTGGAACACCTATGCTATGAAGACAGTGTGAGAGAGTTGAGGTTTTTCAGTCTGGAGAAGAGAAAGCTCCAGGGAGTCCTTATTGTACGCTTTAAATACTTCAAGGGTGTTTATAAGAAAGATTGAGAGAGACTTTTTACCAAGGCTTGTAGTGACAGGAAAAGGGGCAATGGTTTTAAATTGAAGGAGGGTAGGTTTAGGTTGGACATAAGGAAGAAATTCTTTATGATGAGGAATGTGGGACACTGGAACAGTTCGCCCAGAGAAGCTGTGGATGTCCCATCATTGGAAGGGTTCAAGGTCAGTTTAGATAGGGCTTTGAGCAACCTGATCTAGTTGAAGATGTCCCTGCCCATGGTAGCAGCGGTTGACTAGATAGATCCCTTCCAACCCAAACTATTCAGTGATTCTATGTTTCTATGAAAACAGTTTGAAATTGTGCGACCTTTGAGGTACTATTTTAAGGTCATGAGATCAAATTTTGAATATGACTGCCATGGGCAAAGAAATCCATCATGATACACTTCCTGATGAGGTAAGGGCTGTAAGCTGTAAAAGTTTCAGTATAACTTCATTATAAATATTAAAGAAGTGCAGGGAAGTATTGAGGCACTCTACTCTGAACAAAGAAGAGACCAGAGGTACCTGGGAGTTTATGTTATATTTTTATATCGCAGATTAATAAGGATTTTCATTCCTTATTCACATACATAAGAGAAAGTAATAGCGCTCGTTTCCTTTTCTTGGGCAGCTGAGAATTGGAATCAAATAATACTGAACATATTCAGAAGCAAAGCGGGATATCTTCATATTTGAATTTATAAAGATTTCACTTATGAATAGATCTACACAGATTATTCGACCATTTTGCTTTAGAAGCTCACAAAACCTCTCTATGAACTGAATTGTACAGTGCAATGGTCAATTTGCTGTGTAAATCAGTAACGAGCCAAAAGTAGAACAGATAAAAGCAAAACATTTGGGAACTGATATGCCCTTTCTCATAGTCTGTAGTACTTAAGTTGCTGTACTTCTGTGTCCCTATTCTGTCTTTATTCTTGTTACTTGGGATGCTATTGATTCTAGGGAAAATCTAGCAAGGCCTATAAATCTCTCTTTTCTAATGGATGAAAGAAAAGCCCTGAAAGGCTTTTCGTGTAAGCAAATGTACAATATTTGAGGTTCACACTTGCCTTTTGTAAATTAAAACTATTGACATATGAGAGCTGAAAAGGCATGATCATAGATTGTGGTTTACAATATAAAGGTCTGAAAGGTACACAGCCACCTCGATGCTTTCCTAGGATTGGCAGATTGTCTCTGAGGTCTGCCAAAAAGGACTAACTATAAGAGCCATTTGGCTCTGTCTCTTTGAATACGGGAGAAGAGAAGAAAAAATATCTCTCACAAACATCTCTTCCTTCCTGGCTAATTTCAGGAACTGGCACGACAAACGGAAAGTGCTTAGTGACATTTCAAGAGTGGATAAGCTGTCATTTATACCATGCCTTAAGCATAGACGGCTCTTACCAGCATCCCCCAGGCTTCCAGGTGTCCTGCCAGGACATCACTATTTGAATTGCATCCTGCCTCAGAGAGATTTCTGTCCTCAATATTGCAGCTACTCATTGCACAGTGCATTGCTACTTCACTGGGAAGCGTTGGGTTTTTTTCTTAGGACTGAGACATTTTCTTTTCAAATGGATTTTTGCAAAAAAAACCCTGTTGTTTTTCCATCCTTTGTTTCAAATTCTGAAATTTTGGTTAAATAGTGTAGGGATCTGGTGTCTTCCTAATTACTACCCTTTCTAATTATTGTGAATTCATTAGCAGCTATTGTGATACAATCTGCACCCGTTTCTTTTAACATAATAGAACATTAGTAGACCAAGGGTGCACAGGATCATGTGAAATAAGATAGTATTAATGGACCATGAAATGATCTTAACCAGTAATTTGAGAAGCTGGGG
>VYZM01023298.1:7191-21396 GCA_013398915.1 Dromas ardeola
TACTTTCACAATCTCCCTTTGTAACAGCACCCATGGCACATATGCTGCACACCAAGGAGACAGCCTTATATGTTATTTTCTTTTTGCAAACCTACTGATTAAAATAAGGGCAGAACTTAATATTGCATGTAGGGAAACACAGCTGAATGTGCTTAATTTCTGTAACTGGGAAAACAGCTGTTATGCCCGGATAAGGGTGTGTATGTCTTAGCAGTCTTCATATCTTCACTTAACAAAGAATATACAACCCTGTGCAAGACACTTATTCATCAACTTTATGAATGACTGCAAAAAGAAGCAAAACATCTTGTGGCCCTCTCCACGTCCTACACCTCTAACATGCCTCATCGGGAGTCCATAGCTGGTACTATTACCAGCTGCAATGATCACCTCCCTGTCCTCCATGTGCCTTGGCATAGCTTCTAGGAGGATCTGTTCCATGATCTTCCCAGGCAGAGAGGTGAGGCTGACAGGGCGGCAGTTCCCAGGGTCCCCTCTTCTACCCTTTTTAAAAATGGGTGCAATGTGTCCCTTTTTGCAGTCGCCAGGGACTTCAGCTGACTGCCGTGACTTTTCAAATATCATGGAGAGTGGCTTGGCAACTACATCAGCCATTTCCCTCAGGACTCTGGGATGCATCTCATCAGGTCCCATAGACTTGTGTATATTCAGGTTCCTCAGGTGGTCACGAACCTTGTCTTCACTTATAGTGAAGACTTATTAATATGATGGGTGAAATAAGACTTCACTTATTAATATGATGGGTGAAAAAAAAGGATTTTGACATGATGGTGTTTTAAAATCAGAAACACTGACACTGCATTATAAATGATCGTATCTCTCTTTTTACTTTATATTCATGTATTCTTAAGGATTTGTGATTTTTCATCTCTGGGCATCTTTAAGTATGCTTGAGAACTAGAATAAATGCAAACTCAGAACCCTTCTTGAACCCTACGACCAAGGTCACTAAAAATTCACTAGGAAATTCCATTAAATTCTTCATGCACATTCTCTATTGTCATTTCAGCACATTTATGATAAGAATGCGGAACTCCCTGCTTTGAATGATGCTTCTACTTCCTATCTACTGGCTTGCCTGTCTCTATTAATAGTACATCAGATTTCAGAGAATAATACAGACTGAAATGAAACTATCTCAGGATTAAAAAAATTATTCTCAGACATTAATTTTAAATATGAAGTAGAACTATTTGGTTTTAGCTTAAAAATGATTAATAGAATTGGATTTAATGTGCTAATTCAACACATCACAGCGATTTTATAAGCTGTAAATTTTCTTTCCAGAACAGCTTGCTTCTATTTCTTGAAGAAAACATTCCCTCTCTCATTTATCTGGATGTGAACACTATGTGAAGATAAATTACACACCACTAGTTCTACATACTATCACACCCCCCACCTTCTGATATGCCCTCTCTTAGAACTAAATTAAGAGAAAAAGCATAACATGTTAATAAAAAAGAGTAGGAACTTGGTTTCATGGGATAATGTTGAGCAGGTTTAATGAACTAGAGGATCCCAAGTATTTTGCCTTGTATTTTGTAGTCAACGAGATAGCCAAACAACCATTTTCAAAAAAGGAAGTCTACTGTTCATTTCTGAGGGTAAGTATTTTAAAGCACTTACCTGATTTAGGATTACAAAACCCTAATGAAAATCTATATGGTTTAACGTAAGTTATTTACTGCCTTGTTTTCAAAGGTAATTATGAACTAAGGGATACGGATAAGCATCCAGTAGGATCTTCTAAATACCTCTCACTGTTTTCCACATGTAAATATTTTGGGGCAGAAAAGGAGGGAAAAAGAACAGTAAGATCAGTCATATCTCCAAAATGTCACCCTATCTCAGCATAAACAAATTAGATACAATAAAAGAATACAACCTGAAGCACAGCGATATGTGACATTAAAACACAAGAGTAAATTAATTCCTGCGATGAATGCATGAAAAGGATCAGGACACATGACATGATACCGATATCATACCCAATGTGGTCTAAGACACCAGCATAGGTAATTAGTCCTTTGACTTTATTCCCTAAGATGCATTTTTTCCAGAGCAAACAAAATATAAATCTTGAAGGCATAGAAATATAACAGTTCAAGGTTATGCAAGTAACAAGAATTATAGTTTAAAATTTAAAATAATTCATTCAACCTGATTAGATTATGCTCCAGCATGTGCATAAACCCAGAGCATCTAACATATATATTTGAATTAAAAATCCTGTCTCTAACCATTTGATACCGATGTTTCATAAGGCTTCTTGGTTGCCAACAATCACATCCATCTGTTATGCTGGCAGCATGCTCAACCACAAGGTGCTTGGATTTTTTAATTTTAGGCATCATTGCCAGAGAAATACAAAAAACTTCGAACTGACAGTATGAACGCATTCAGAATGTACCAGTTAAAACCTATCTGGATGGGACAACACAACATTGGGGAGAAAAAAAAGAACAGAGGAAAGAATTTAATAACTCTAACAATGAAAAGGGTTATTGCTAGTCAACAATAATGCTTAACGATACTTCCCAAGGGACACATATTGGAAATAACTGCACTTTTTTCTTTTTTTTTTTTTTTTAGGGTTGTGGGGGAGATGGCAATTGCTCAATGCTTCTGTGTAAGAAAACACATTTTCCTGCACAGTTACAAGAGAAAAAAAGCCACGCAAAACAGTATGGCTCTTATTAACAGCAAATCAATTAAGACAAGTTCTGTATGTTCTAGAAAAACATTGCAGCTCCAACCTTGAGTCTTTCTTCAAGGAGAATTAGGAAAAGGTCTTCATCTGGGCAACAAGTTTTCCAGCCATCATGACCCACAGCTTGGAAATACTTACCAGAAAATGGAAATGGACCTTCCTCTTAAGGGATTATCCTGTGTGGTATTTATAGCTTGCCCTAGATATCTCTCCTCCTCTGTGCTCTTTATTGACAGACCATCCTCATTTGTGCTTCAGATATATTAATTTGGGGCCTAATTTTATGTATAGCAATGTGGACATGGGTAATGTTTTACTAAGGTGGCTAGGGATGTCACTGAAGACCTAAATTAAGCCATGCAGGGAGAATAGCCTATTTTATCAGATTTGAATCCTGTGAAAACCTGGGAATCCTATGGCCAAACAAATAGCGTGTATTGGCATTGAACAGAAACCAAAATAATTACAGTCAATAAGGACATTTGTTCTGCTGTTTTGGTTTTTTTTCTTGTATTTTTCCTTTTCTCTGATGTGACAAATCTATTCCTTATAAATACTATAAGGAAATTTGTCTTAATCATCACTTCTCAACCCATTTCAATAATATCTTTAGGGAGTTAACTAGTATATATTGGACTAGTCTGAAAGTGTTGCATAGGCATATCACAATATTGGTTTATTTTTCTTGCTACCCACAAGTATATTATTTCAGAATTATTTAAGCAGGGAAATCTCACTGGATTTTGTGTTGTTTCTGTGCAAGTATCAAGAGAGCCTTAAAATATTTTATCAGCTATAAAATCTGTTATCAGGCATGCCAAATAATGTTCAGATGAGTGCATTTCCCTTCAGTCCACTAAACAAATTCAGCCTAGTTACCTCCTGAATTTTAGCCTGCACAGAAATCTGATCCAGGGTGATTTTTCACTAGTCTACAGTAATATGTAAGTACTGTAACTGTATATACAGTAACTGTATGGAATTGTTTAGGTGGAACAGCAGCCCCTCCAACATCCTTTTTTAATGAGCCTGCTTCAGCATCCTACAGACGTGGTCTACAAAAGCATAGTTCTCAAGAGTGGGGAGGTACGGACAGAAAAGGATAGATGTGGAACGTATCTCTGCAGAGGGGCACATCAGTATGGAGCCCCTGGGAAAAAAAGGAAGGAAGAGTGGTAGGACTAGGCTTGGAGGTGAAGTTGGAAGCAGTGGTAAGAAGTCAATGGCCAAGTGAATGACCACAGTACACTCAACAGGAGACAATCCCCAGCTTTGGCAGGAAACACCTGCCCAGCTCTCAGGGATTGCCATGTGAAGGAAACAATGGCAAAAGACTGAATGGCAGCTGTGCAGCTCCCTGTTGCAGCTCCCTGCCCTGTCTGATTTGAATCTGCTCACTGCTGCTCCATCCCCCTCACCCAGGGCCGCCCCCACTGCTGCTTCTGGCGGCACTCCCAGCAGATAATCCAAAGCAACATACTCCTGTCTCAGGATACATACCCTACTACGCTCAGGGCACACTGGTAATTTTAGAGCTGTAATCGTAATGCATGTTAGCAGAAAAGTTGTATTTATTCCTGCAAGAATCAAAACTATAGATATAAAAGACAAAGTGTGATTTATCTATTGGATTTCTTTAATGAACTGTCAGCCATCCATGAGCAGATATGAATGGTAGCCAAAGGCAGCAAAATGTTACGTTCACTGTGTTTTCTTTGCGTTAAAAATAGAAAATTATTTTACTAGCACTGATTCTGAGAATATTTTTCTATTCCTTACTAATGGCATAATACGGCAGACGTTTGCTACCATTAAAAACAGTAATAATGAAACAACTTTAAACACAAAATATGTTACTAAATAGTTTCTCCAGGTCTAATAGTTTTACAAGCTATATCAAAGCAGACTTGTACATGGAATTGACCAGTAATTTTGCTATACTGTGCAGTCAAAGATAAAAACCCCTGGGAATACAACATTTACTCATGTACAGCACATTAAACGTGTGAGTTTACCCATACTTATTTATCACTTCCCTAGTGATATAGTTCTATGTTTTCCCTCCATCCATTCCCTAGGATTTTTATTTTGTTTACATATTTAAATTTAAGTACAAAAGGAAGATCTTATGGACCTCTTGCTCTATCCTATGAGATGGTTATTCCTCTCTATAGATATATCTGTCTTTTCTACTAGCTTTATTTAACCTAACTGCTTTCACGTTAAGGCACATATGCTTTGGAGCTCTCTTACAATGATTCTAATAGGCTTAGATTATATGTTTGTCTATAATGTAATCTACTTCTAGGTAATACCTTTTTTTACTATACACCTAAAAGGTTAAATCTATGGGAAGATTCTACAGAGTGTTAGGATCCAAATGTATTTTACTGGAATTCCAGATCTGTCCTAAAGTTCACTATTTGAGAATTTTTTCATCTGATATGGGTGCACTTGATGTAATTCACAAGATGGCTAGCTAAAAAAAATAAAAATCTGAGCCTCAGTCATTCAGTCTTCCAGTAGTATTTTCAGTGCTCCTGAAGCCACAATAGCACTTCTTTAAAAGTCTGTCAGTTTTTCCTAACTATATTAGTAGGACTGAAAAAAAAGGTTGCCTATTCCTACAATTCTTGCTTCTCTCCAAGTTTACTGAATGTACATTTCTCCAAATATATCTCTCAATAAGCTAAATGGGTTTACAGTACTATCCTTTTCAGCTAGCAAGTTTTTCTTGTATTCCATAAAACCTGTTCCATAAAAATATTTATTTTTGTTTGTTTTCCACTAAAATTTGTATGCTTTTAAGTAATTGTAGGATCACAATTTTGGAAAGTAGAGAAGGCAGAAGTTTTCAAGATGTATTTGCTAGATTTATTACCTTATTCCATGACACAGTGGAGAAATTGTAATACTTACTGTCAGCTGAATGTCTTCCATGTCAGGTGAAAATTCCCCCTTTCCTTGAATATAGGCTCAATTATGCCCCTAAAGATCAGTTTCTTTCTTAGAGCTTCAGGTTTTCTAATGGTGCTGAACGGATATAGGCACAAGACCATAGGCAATCTATGATACGCAATTTTTCAAAAAAGTTCCTAAGTATTAGTTTCCTTTTTATTTCTTCCTCTGCACAGTCTACCTGAAAAAAACTAAATTCATAGGTAAAAAGCTCAGTATTTTCACATTCACTTATAGATGCTCAGGTTTTGCTTTTCTAGAACAGTCCTAGTGAGTATGTAAATCAGAAGAGGAAAGGAGCAGTGTTTAGAATCCCTACATTCCGTTTAGGAAGCACCTTGCATTACCAGCTGTCACTGAGAGACTTCAGCCCTGTGGGAAGAATTCTGTTCTGTCTGCAGCACTTCTCGCTCAGCTGTTTGGCCACGGGCTGCATCAAGGAGCGTCCCCACTGCCAGCCACATTACAGTCTCCAGTGAGAACTGATCTAATTTCAGCAAGAATGAGCTTTATCCCTTTGCTGAATGTGACTGGAATAGATGAAGACAGTCAGGTCCCTACACAGTCAATGCCTGAAGTGGGACTCAACAGTATATAATTGCAAATACAGTAGCAACGGAATATTCAGATAGAAGCTTGTCAAGGAATAAGAGATTTCTTAGCAAGCAAAAGTGCTTCACGATGTTAGCTACAGATATTGTTTGATGATACAACTACAATATATGGCATTAGAGGTCAGAAAGTGACAGTAAAATGTAAGAATATTGATCAAACAAGAAAAAAAAATGGTCTGCACTAGAATGGAATACTTTGGCTAAAGTAGTGAAACAGTGATAAATATTTCATTTTTAATACTTTTTTTGTAAGATTAATTCTTTGAGGTTTCATTGAATTCAATTTAATTCAATTCGATTTCATTCAATTACTGCAACTTTGTAATTTCCACTTATTTGAAGGAATATGCTGACAGAATCTTCACATAAGAAGCTCAATGTATGAAAGGCTCTGTTTACTCACCGCAGAACAGTTCTTAATCTGTAATTCAGCTAGCTTGTTGATTGCTGTCTTTATGAACTTCAAATTATATGGTTCTCTTCTTAGTCTGGAGGAAGATAAAACAAGTCACCTTTTGTAAATACATTCATAAATTTTGAACACAAAAATATGTATACAATCTGCAATTACTTTAAGAAAGTATACAGTGCATCAAAATTAAATTCAGAACATGACTCCATCACTTTGACTACTGAAGCAGTATTTTCCAGCAACAAGATTGTTTTATAAATATTGTACATTAATGCCAGTGTGAAATGTTGTCAGTGTATGGCTATACAGTAAGACTCTGTAATTCAGAAAACTTAACTATGTTCTGCAGTGCGACAGCGAGCAATGAGGATTGATAGTAACTGAGAAAGACATCTAATTTCAGCAGATTTTAGGCCTTTCACCTGTCGCATGCAGGAACACTGAATTGTGTTTTCTTCCTTAAAAATAAAAAATGAGTCCTCCACAAAACACTTATATAAATTTCAATTATCAAGTTCAATTCACTGATCAGATTTTTTTATAATAATGAAGAATGATAATTATTAGACAGATCCATAGAAAAGAATATAATAATTTGTAAACAGAGATTTCTTTTTTCTTTTTTTTTTTTTTTAAAGCCGCTTTACCTTGCACGAGATGAGCCTATATCTGAATCGCAGATAGACAGAATTGGGCCCTATATCCGGAGAATGTGATGTGGAAAAACTGATAGAGTTGATCTGCTCTCAGTTTCAAGTTTAAGGAAGATACTGACTTTGGTATCAGATCTTAGATTAGGCAACATTGTGGTACTGGCTAAAGGTATCATAAGATACCTTTGTATATATAGTATATATACTAGTATATATACCGCCTGAAGTATATTTATATATACTAGTATATATATACACACTAGTATATGTAAATACTAGCAGATTTTCAAGGCTTTCGTCACGGAGATGCAAAAGAAATCAGTCTTGTAAGTCAGTCAGTGCATTACATCCCACAATTAATTATTTACATGTGTAAAATTTTAGTCTAAATTAGCTGGACAGAGTAAAAGCATCAATACCTTTGTGATCTCCTGGGGTCTTCCACTGATGACGTAAATTTTTGCCTTTTAACAGTTATGAAGTCAGCATTTACTATACAGGACAGACTTGTAAATAAACTTGCACTCAGACAAAAACTTAAGTAACATAAGGGCCTAGTTCTCTTCTCCACTTTATTTTCTTGGCTCCACTGATAATTCACCAGTTTACACTGATTGATCAAGCTCAAGGTGTTTTAAAGCCTAAACTGAGTCCGGAAGAAGTTTAGACCGCATCACTTCCTCTGAAAAACTTTAAGCTACTTTAAATACAGCAACTCCGCCAAAGGATTTTTTAAAAGCTAAGCTTTCTGAGAGTCTGTTGCCTCAGATGAAACCCAGTCTATAGTAAACAAGACTAAACATCGTTATTAATCTAGTTTAATTAGATGGAGAATATAACAAGTGGATAACAATACGGGTAGCATGCTGTTTCTCATTACCAGCTTCAAATTGTCTGTCTTCCCTTGTTTTCTCAGACCGCTGCTAATATCTCAGACATGGTTCTCATGTACAACACCTTGTCATGGTTTCACTCAGTTGGCCTTCTCTTCCGTTCCATAGAAAATTCTTTTCGGATTCTACAGAGGTTTCTTCTCTGACAGGACGTCTATTATTCTTTGCGTGAAAGGCAGTGAAATGCTGTTTGAAACTGTAAGTGAAAACAGTGTAAGAGAGACAAGGGAATTATAATTTTTTATAAAAATCAAATTCTTGATACTTTATAGTCACGGCTGATAGCAAGCTACAGACGAATACTGAATGCTAGAGAAACCACACAGAACAAGACTAAAGAAATAATGCTAAGAAATAAGTGTCATTTATATCCCTATGCAGTTAAAATGTACCTTACTATAATTAAAACCCGCACAGTTTCCTTCAGTCATCATTTCTAATTTGGCCCACACAATAAGAAACAAACCAACCATACTATTTAATCCATGACTGTCTGGTTCTATGTGTGTAATGAATTAATATTCTTAGTCCAGTTATGAAGAGTGTTTTCACATCTCAAATATGTTACCATAATTGATCCTAGCTGTCATATTTGTCATATTCATTAATAAAGAATCCATACTTGTCCAACAGCCACAGTAAATGGAGATCTTCTGGAATCAGAGAGCCTCCACAGTGTTGTACAGGGGAAGGAACACAGTATTTTTTTTGCTACCATAACCCTGCTGTGGGCACAGCCCCAGGGCCGCCAATGTTCAGGTTGGAAATTGGCACATCTTAAAAGTACTCACCTTATTTGGAGATTTTAAATGGCAAAGCACACTAATATTAACCAAATATTGAAGAGGTAATTTTTGCAAAGACACACTTTTGCAAGATTTCATCTATCAAGCTGTTGATTTTCAAACCAAAACAGGGTACTATGAATTTAAGCTCCATTTTACCTGAATTTTGCAAAGCCCAGTGTATCTGTGTGGAATATTTTAATATGGGCACTTTGATACAAAGCAGTAAGAGATCAAAGGCAGCATCAATGGCCATGTTTCCCTGATTAATTTGCATTAAAATTGTGTAACTCATGTTACAGCACTTACCTTAATAATGACATACTTTCAACAAACTAGATCTTTCTATAAGAAAGCCTGCCCTAGCCTTCCCAAAATAAGCTACAGGTAACAGAAATTTCTAAGTATAGTATTGACTGATACCTTTATAATTCTCCGTGAGCATTCAGTCTCATCTGGATTTGATCTGACCTATGCCTTACCTTTGCTTGTAAGCTTTAAGCTTGTTTGAATTTTTCAAAAATCCTATGTATTCACAAGTGTTCAGATGGACAGACAATACAGGACTCAGGAGTATGACACAGTCTATACCAGACAAAACTACCTAAGCTTGGCATTTTTTAAGGCTCTCAGGAGTTCCTCCTGGTGACAATGATACATACCTAGTTCTTCTGAAGGGTCCAGATTCCTACAACACCTGTGCTAACTCCAAGCCTCTGCACTCTTTTAGTCTCAAGTACATGGATTATGTCTAATGCCACCTATCATTCTGGCAAGCTAGTACAAGGTATGCCTGAGCAAAGACGGGCCCGAGCAAAAATGATTACATGAACAATTATTACATGAACAGATCACTGAGTAGTAAAAATCTCTCTCCCTCCCAATTTCCAGTTTTGCCTTCCAGTAAATCTATCAAGAGTTACCTGTAACATTATCAAACACATCAAGTCTCATCCATCTCTAGTGATACTTGTGGAGTTCCTGATAGAGTTCTGGTTCTGATAGAACTGCATCGTTTTATACCAAATTAAATCAGGAATGCAGTTCTCCCAGTGCTTTTCATACTATTCCTGCCATACCTCAGGCAAATTACATTCTTTGCAAAAGTAACTCATAGAATAATTTTCCCAGAAAGCAATCAAAAAAATCTCCCCTCATGTCCTTCCATCTCTCTCTGCTTTCCTGAGAAATAAACCACTGCTGTGCTGGCACCTTTGATAGATGACTTAGTGAATGTTTTTGGACATATTCCCTCTCTCTTAAGCACATAAGGTGCAAACCCGCTTTTCTGTAGACCCGATACGTCATTGAGGTAGGTTCAACCATTCAGTAATCCTGGAAACACACCAGCTGACTTCAGTCCTGGAACGAAAGCAAACCTGCCCAGCTGGAAACCCAAAAATGCATTATAAAAGTCACACTGAATGTTCAGAAAGATAAAAAAAAATTCACCAAAGTTGAGCAGAATGTTCTCTAAATGGATAATAAAAATGCATTGCTACACAACAAATACAGACACAACAAAGCCTCTTCAAGCTTTATGAGACTACGTATTTTTTTTCTTACTTAATTTACTAATTATATTAGGTATTTTTTAAAAATATGCTACATTCCCATCAAATTATAAACCTAGCAATTATTTTAAAATATATAATAATTTCATCAGCAGTATGTCTAATTATATAATTCATCTATTTCTAATCAAAAGCAGTGATAAAGACTTGTAATGACAAGTAGTAGTTTATCACTGGTATGGTTAATGTGCATTTCTGTTCTAAAGCAAGTATATATTTAAATTTTCTCCTACTCCTTAACATAAAATGGCAATGTTCTTAATTTAACTTAGAAGTAAAGCAAGAGCTAATTTAGCTACAAGGAAAGCAAGTCTAGTTATGTAAGCCTTGGGATGAAATTTCACTGCAAATGAAACATTTGAAATGAAAATCACCCAGTTATACTTGCCTTTTTCCTGGGCCTAGAAGCAATGCAGTTGCAGCTCATCCACTCAATCACTTCTGATTTCCAGAGTTTTTTTCCAGAGGGGTGTTTAAATGAGATATCTAAATGTATTTTATGCCAAACAGTCCAAGTACATGCATTAACAGAACTGACTTTGGGTCTTATACCTAAGAATAATTACAGAAATCATTTTATCTGTCATGTGAAGGACCCAGAATAAAATGAGCTGTCGCAAAGCATTGTGTCATGTCACCATACACATGCACACACACATTTTATACAAGGAATATTGCAGTTGTTCACTTTCTGTCCTGTAGGGACACAGTCTAAGGTGGCATCTTTCCTCGAGGAATATGCTATCATTAGATTTCCTATTAGGGCCTTTTCCATGGAGAGAGATTTTTTTCCCTGTATCACAGAAGTTCTGTTGTTCTTGAAACCATGGGAGGTTCAAACTAGAGGCAGTCACTTCTAACTGAGTTTTAGAAGTGTAAGAGAGGAAAGAGGGGTACAGTGGATGGTGTGACAGGAAGAAGCAACATAATGTACATTTTCAAAATCTTGGTTGCATCATCTGTATTTCAGAAGCCCTTGAGATTTGCATTGCTCTATTTGCTTCATTGAACATTTCAGCTCTATTAATTCCCACTCACATACCCACTCGCAGAATTTCACTGACAGCACTAGATTTCTGTGTCATAAGCAGGATTACAGCTCCTTTTTGAATTTATGTAGTTTAGTCTCATTGTTTCCTGGAATTAATCCAAAAGTATAAATATCAAATACCTGCTATACCTTTGTTTCTAATAGACATTAAGTTCTACAAACAGAACCTATAGCTGTTTCACAAAAAGCATAAATAATAAAAATAATAATAAAATCTCTCTGACAATGGGAAGAATCATCATAATAGTGCACTTCACTCATGGGAAAATTAGAAGGCCATTACACATCAGAAGACTGCATCTGAACAAAGACTTGGGAACTTCATTCAAGAGGAGACAAAATTGGTTTTAAGAAGTGTCAATTTCTGAGGTCATGAAGTAGCCAGGGATGCTGTCATCATTGGGAAGATGCAGAGTGAGCTAGTCCTGCTTGTCATGGAGAGACTACTGATACATTCCTAGGAAAGCAAGTGGGTGCGAAAGCAAGAAAAGAGGGGTTCCCTCTAAAAGTCTGTGAGATGTTTAGATTTTGCTGTTTCAGACAGGATGACTATACTCAAACAAAGCATACAAAATTCAGTCTTACTAAAGTATTTATGAATAATATTAAATTATCCTTTTTAAAGTGAACTTATATAAATACATACACGTATATGTGTGTGTTTGCACGTAAGTATACATAAAGAGTATATAGTAGCTGTCATCTTGCAGTTTAAAAAACTACCATGTGAAATATTTTCATCAGAAAGTCTCTACTTAAGTAGCTTGCTGAATAGCATTTTTAGATATAAAGAACAGTTATAAACAACAGGTTGACTTCACTTTAGCTCCACAGGTAAAATTAATCTCATCTAACATTGGCAACCAAGCAAACAGGCATCTTGTCCGCCCCAGCTTTGAAGGTTCCCATTACAATCAGTGGTGAGAACTACCTTCAGGCAATGATACTTTCTTCCTGGGACAGGCACCTCAGGTTGGTGGAGTACCACCTAAAGTGACTCAAAACCTCAGAGGTTCTCCTTGGCACTTAGTTCTGACTAGATGCCCAGCTGGTAGGAAGAGGAAGTTAGGTGATAAAACTCTTACATTAAATTAATGTCATGTCCCTGGGTTAATGATACTAAAAGGAGAATCAGCAAAGCAGTTAAATTCCCTCCTCTTCTATCTCTTGTTATTCTAGACTGAAAAGGAGAACAAAAATATTTGAGGGTTTTTGCACTTCTGTCTCAGTTCTCTATTAGTAATTCTTTTCGTTCATGAACAACGGTATAGGAACCCATATGAAGTGAGCAGCAAGGGCAAAAGTGACTTATTAAGCAGAGAAGCAATGAGACACTTCAGTGTAGAATATTTGAGAATTTTAAGAACCACACAGGTTCCCTCCATGTGTGTGTCTCTCTCATCAGTATATACAGTTCATTTTCCCACACTGTGTGATGACGACTAACATGAGACATCAAAGTAGCACTTTTACTCCAGTTGAATGACAACAATTCAGAAGACAGATCGCAAATTTCACTATAAAGCAAAACTATTCAAAATCATATACAGACTCTCCTCTTCCATCAGTGAATAGTGACTAACTTCTGTAGCATTACTGCAGGTGTTCTCTGCCACCAATTGAAAGAAATTCATCACCCTTAACATTGAAAATGGCTTCAAACTTCTGTATAACAATAGCAGAATGACATCATAGCAACCCCTTCCTGAAGGAAATAGCAGCTCCTATCCTGTATCTATGCCTCACATATATTTAATATGACTTTGCAAGAAAATCTCATATATCCTAGCATCAAGAGGTGAAACTGTATTGTCATTACCCACATAAGTTCAGCATAATATCCTGTAAACTTAGCATACCTAGGTTTCCTACATGAAAAACATACAGCTGCTCTTAACAGTGACCATTGACCCTTCCTGAGATATTCTTTTTCCTAATGCACATTGAATTACTGTACTTTATGCACTTCTCAGCTGTTATGTTCTTTAAACATAAAGAGAACTTTTAAGTTTATTTTATGGTTCACACAGAATCCAGTGGAAAAATTTTAAGCCTTCTATCTCTTGCATTTTTTTCATGCTTTTTCTCTCATAGGTACCTTGTCTCTTTTGAAAGAGCTCAGTGACCTCTTCCATGTCATTTAACTGTATAGGGGAATATCAAGCAAACTGGTGAATATTTCCTTCGGTATTAATTCTTTTGGCATCTGTAGTTCCACTGATACAGCCATTTCCATTTGTTTAATCAGGACACAGAACAATTACATTAATGACCTTTAATTCTAATGAATGGACCNTTTTAATTAATAATGTATTGTGCATGTGAAATGTAATGTGAGCCGACTAAGATAAAAGGCTATTGCTACTGTTGTGGTAAAAACATTACCCAATTTTTTGGACAATGCTGGAAGAATTTAAAAACAAAAATTGAACCAATTAATATACCTTTAAATACACACAGTGTTCCTCTTTTAACTAAGCAATTTAGAATATTTGGAGCACCCAGTATAGCACATCACATATGGACAAAAA
>VYZM01023300.1:0-43215 GCA_013398915.1 Dromas ardeola
GGGAAGGAGGAGGAGGAAGGGAAGGACAACCCAAAGCTTTTCTAATATCAATAGGACCCAGAATTTCAAAGTAACGGTCTTGAAAACAAGACTTTTCAGGCATCTGTAGAAAGAGTAAATCAGTGTGAAAAGTGCATATCACTGGTGTAATCTTATTCTTGTGCGAGACATGGATTTAAAAGCTATAATGCCTAAAGCACCTATCAGGTTGAAAATGATGTTTTCATCAAAGAGCAATAATAACCACAAAATACTGTATTAAATTGATACATTGCCGTGGTTGTCTAAGAATAACAGCTTTCAAAATTTATACAAAGTATTACTCAGTTTACTAGTTTGTTAAAAATTACATCATATTAGATGTTTCATCTTATAGATCATCTTTTGCTTACTAAAATGTTTCCCTTCCAGAGGAACTGTGAGTATGTTCTTTATCTTCTTTATAAGGTTGCACTGCTGATCTGGCCAAGGTCAGCAATGGATCTTTTTCTCTTGATTGAACATTTTTTTTATGAAATGATCACTAGACTTGGAGGTTAGGGAAGTAATACTTAGGAAATACTGTTTTCTTATTGTGACGGCCTTTTTCTTGCTATGCTGCCACCTTGCAATAGGAGTGGTTCTGAGTTGTCGTGTCCTCCACTTATTTTTATTTGAGCTCCATTATCTGGACATGTTGAGTGTAAGATACCCAGTTCCTCTTTTTTTTTTTTGTTACCAGTGACAGTTAGCACTATTTCATGTGACTGCTGGCTTTAAGATGTATAGCCAAACATAATAGGAAAAGTGTTCATGTAAGACTTTATTTGCTATTGCAGTATCTAAACTGAAGACTTTTAAGAGATAAGTCTCTGTCTGTCTGGTAGTTGATACAGTGTCTGTATGGATTGATCTTCATACTGTACTTTTCTTTTGGAGGTTTTATGATCAACACCATGAAAGAAATGTAAAATAACTTGGATTTCATATATCTACATTGGTGAATTATTCTAAGCAAAGTTCCCAGCTAGACAACTTCAACATTCGTGTTACACATAATATTGGAATTTGCCCTTTTTAGGGTTGAAGATGGCTTGTTTTAAACATATAAAATGGGCAATGATTTTCTGGAAATACTCATATTGGAATAGCTAATGATTTATTTTGTTTCTTTTAGAAGCTACATTTTTCAGTATAATCTCACCCTCTCCAGAAGGTTGTTCTGAAAGCCAGAAATCTGTTTTATTTTAATACAGACTGTATGCTTTGAAAAATCTTTCTACTTGACAATGAATCTTGAGATGTAGGATGCTATTTCAAAAGTAATTCAATAGCTGAATCCCCTGGAAAAGGTCTCCCATCATAGGTAATCACCCCTAGTTAATGTGTGTGAAACTAGCACAACGGCTCAATTTTTCATTTGTAATCAATAGCTAAAACTTAATTTCATGTACTGAAAAAGCAAGAAAATGTAAAGTGATAAGGTTTAAAACATGCGTCAAACCCTTTCAGACCAAGTAATTAATCAATTTACCACCAATACAAAATTCCAATCTGTTTTTATCCATTTTCTCATATGACATATAAAAGCATAAGACCATCATTTTACTCTGTTTACATAACCCCAAAGTGTGACTTTGACCTATTACTAAGATTCCTAAAAACAAAACAATAAAAAAGTAATAAACTGTATCTTTCAGATTAACTTTCCCTACATCAAAATATCATTTTTGCTAGACATATCCTATTTTCTGTGAAAGCCTGTTGATTCATTTGCTGGATTCATTATACGTAGCAAATAACAGAGGCTCTAATCCTTCAATGACCTGTGCTTGAGGCAATTTACATGCTTTAGAGACCACGCTGCAGGACTGACTAAAAGAAAATTCATCAGCTTTGAAAGTGGTATTCTTAGCATAGCAACAGGTTCACTGTTGTCAAGTTTTTAGTAAGTGTAGCTTTGTGAGATGTTATGATTTAGTGCCATATGACACTCTGGTTGTAAAATACTGTACATTCTCAATGGGCACAGGATGAACTTGCTTATGAACTTGTTAACCAAAGCATCTCCAAAAAGTAATTCACAAAGGAAGGAGCTTTCAGAAAGGGGTACTGCAGGGACTGATAGTTGGTCCAGTGCATCAAATATTTTTTTAGTCACCTGAAAATCAACACAACACTGATCGTAAAATTACTGATGAGTAAATAACTATGAAGAAATGACATTATCCAAAGCAATTTGAATCATGTGACATTTACATCATATAGGGTAAGGCTATGCCTACACATCAGAGAACTTTTTCTCTCTGACAGCAAGATCAGTACAGCAGCACTTTGTAGTTCTGACAGAGTCAGTTTTAAGGGAACATTGCAAAATTGGAGTGAGTTCTAACAGAAAATATTTAATAAACTGGATAAAATGTCTTATAATAAGAGATTTAAAGAGTTCAAACTTTTAAGTTCAAAGAGACAACAAAATGTAATGACTTTGCAGTGCAGAAATGTCTTTTAAATGTCCCCCTTTTTTCAGGGGGAAAATGTTCTTAAATCTCATGTATGTGAAAGAGAAAGGCAGAACAAGAAACAATGTTACAAGCCAGGCAAATAAGAGAACAGCACAAGTATGTAATAACTGGTTAAATCATCTTTGGAACAAAAGATCAAGGGAAGCAGTGGATTCTCTATAGATACTATCTTCTAATCTGTCTTGATATCTCTTTGGAACATACATACTAGCTAAAAAGAAATAATGCTTTGGTTAGACTAGCATTATTGGACTCAGTGCAAGAATATTTTTGAGGGGCAGTCAAAATATGTAACTTTATGTTTTCTACATGAACATATGAACAAAATACTATATATGCGAAGTCAAATCTATAAAAATTAGACTTGAGGGATTTATTTCCATTTATATAAACTTAAAATACCATATAATCAAGCAAATTTAACGCAGCAAACAAATCAATCATTCCAGGTTTAGTCACAAAAATATTTTTGTTCTTCATTAACATGCCATGCGGTGTAAACTTACATAAATCTTACATATACTCTAGAACTATGTAATTTCTGAAATTTGTGCTGGACATTCAGTCAAGCACATGTCAAATTAACAAAGAGCCTCTGATTGCAGCAGTTTCAGAAGAGACATAAACCTAACAGAGTTTTTGCTGGACATATGTATCAAGTAAAAATGATGGAGGAAATTGGATGGGTCTGAAACTGCTTATTGCCATTATTTTCTTGAATTCAATAATAAAAATAAATAAAGAAAAGATGGTTCCACTATAATTCACTAGTAGCTGCGACTCTGAACTCAACTGTAATTCTGATGTTTTTTTGCCTTTCTCTTATGTGTGTCATTTGAAGTAGTAGAGACTGAAATGTCTTTTTAAATATATATTTCTGAATTAGCACATAATTATCTTCCATACAATGATTTCTCTGATGAATTCTACAGTTTTATGCAAGATTTATAGAAGCAATCAGATCATAAAAGGACATCTTAGCCTGTATTGAAATAAAAACATTTTGTTTCTGATAAGGAAATATCTATCCGGTTACAAATGCAACAAGAACTGTTTTTAAGTCTTTGTGAATACCGGTTGGTGGTCACAGTATGGAGCTCTGCTATTGTTAATGCACTCATGAAGAAGTTGAAATTTCATTTAACTGGAAACATTTTTCTTTTCATCAGAAATGACATGCCGTGCTTTAGCTGTGATGGATTCTAATTGTGGTCCAGGAGGTAAACAGTCAGTGGTTGATTAATCTAGTTAACCCACTGTTAAGAATTTTTCATTTTAAAATATTTTTAATCTTCTAAAAATAAGATTTTTGTACTGCTGAGAGTAACCTAACTGACATATAATAAATTCTAGCGTAAAGGGATACACAGATTGACACAATAATTTCACACCAGCTTGTTTAAAAATACTCTTCTTAAAGGATATAATGCCAGACTAGCATGTTTTATGTGCTTTTAATAATTAGGGGAAAACATATGTAAGCAATGTTACGTACCACTCTGTCAAATTTAATCTATTTAACGTTTCTCTGTTTCTTTCAGCATAAAGAACGTCACTCCAAAAGTAGGTGATGCTGAAACTCGTAAAGCCATTCGCCGTGCCTTCGATGTGTGGCAGAATGTAACTCCTCTAACATTTGAAGAAGTTCCTTATATTGAATTAGAAAATGGCAAGAGGGACGTGGATATTACAATCATTTTTGCATCAGGTTTTCATGGAGACAGTTCTCCCTTTGATGGGGAGGGAGGATTTTTGGCTCATGCGTATTTCCCTGGGCCAGGGATTGGGGGAGACACTCATTTTGACTCAGATGAGCCATGGACTTTGGGAAATCCCAATCATGATGGTAAGACAATATTTCAGTTTAAACAAAATAATAGATGGCATGAATTTTCAGCTAACATTTCCGTGCTTCCCTGACCTTAAAGTCATATAGTTCACATTACTTCAGAAATATCTTCAGTTGATTGGTCTATTAGAATCTGAGACAGAAAAGTTCTGTCTAAGTGTAAGTTATAGTGTGAAAATGTGTTTCTCTTGAAAAACATTAAATTCTTGTTAGAAACCTTTCTGTTCATTCAAACATTGTACCATTGAATGTTTACATAAACTCATTTCATACGGAAATTGTTTGCCATATAGATCTTATTGAGGTTTAGGGAAAATGTGGACTGTTCTTTAGTGGTGATATAAGAGAGGTTAAGAACAACTCCACTAATACAGTGGATACTAATGTACATAAAACCCAGTCTTGTCCAGTTTTCCTTTATGGTGATGCAACAGCAGCATTTAAAGACAACTTTTAAAGATGCCATTGCCAGAACAGGGTTAGTGTTTCCCAATAACTTTTGAACATCTTTTGGAATTGTTAATTCCAACCATAATTCCAGTTTACTTAAGTTGTGCATTCCCCCTACTCAAATAAGTGACTGCATAGTGCAGTTGATATACCTAAAATTTATCAAATCAAGATTAAAGATACTTTTTAAAGTTACTCTTCACAGAACTCTAATCTGGCCCTTGCAGAGGTCCAAGTTCATGTGACTAAATTACTGCCATTATCTAGAAAACATGATTTAAAGCTAGCCTTGCATCCCTGCAAAACAGTATCAAAGCAGAGTTTTTGTATAGGCATATTCTGTGTTTGATGCTTTGATGCTTTGACAGGTTTTGGTTCCAAGCAGCCTCAGTTGTCCTAATAAATGTCTCTAAGCCAGTTACATCGAGTTTGAGAGAGTCTCTTCAGCAAACAATGATACACAAAAGAGGATGCACAAATGCACAAAGAGGATGTTTCTGGCCTACAAAAGATGATAAAGATGACAAGAAGTGCAGAATTGTGTATTTCGATGTTACACTGAATTTGTTAACAATGAGAGGCTTTATCTAATTCCTTTCCTTTCCCTTTCTCGCTTGAGATCTTCCAAGTAAAATTCAGAGCTTTTTATGTAGCAGTATTTGTAGCCTGGAGTTTGTGACAAAGCTTTCAGGAGTATAAATACGGTATTGTGACTGCTCCAATGGTGCGATACTTCTGCTGTGCCGGGGCCAGTGAAGCAAGAGCAGTGTACTGCACTATGAAAGCCCTTAGTAGCAGACTGGGTTCAAGGAGCTTATTCCTTGTGGACCAAGCCCTAGATTCTTACTGGAGCTAAATCTGTGGTATTGCACTGCTCATATTTGCCCTTTTCATAAGTTTAGCTCAAAGAAACAACAGTGGGAATCTTCTGTTTGTGCAGTTCAGGTACATAAGTCACAGCATTGTGAGGCTAAATTAAGGTGTTTTTCTCTCAGTGGGAGACCAACACTGCACAACATGTTCCATGGTTTTGGAGCTATTACTTCAAGCACTCAGGAAAATCTACAGGCATGTGTACATTGAAGTCAAGGTGTCAATTTAAAATGTGATAACTCTTTTGGAGCGGTTCCACACATGGATACTTTTAGTCTGTATGAAAGTGTGCAAACTTCTGGCTTTCTCCTCCTTTAACTTAAGTAATTTTCAGGGTGTGAAAGGCCACTCATGTCTTTGTATGCCTTATTGTGGTTGACTTTTAGAGGAGTTTTCAAAAGCTATTTCTTGTATTAATGAAATTTAAGATATTTTGAAGGAAAAAAATCAAATGAAAGTAAAATTATACTAATGCTGAAAATACGCTTTTATGTATCTTAGAACATTGAACTTTTATAATAAAAAAGTTTTGCTATCTGTATCATGAAGGTTTAATAGGTATTACTGGAAATTTATTCTGCAAATTTCATAACTTATGTACTTTGCCATGCTCATATATACCTTTTTGAGGGAGACATATTCCTATTAGAATAGAATAGTCAAGGTAGAAAACACAGGATATTTTATGACTGGAAGATTTGTGCAAAATACATGACAATTAAAATAAATATCTTTCCAATGCAAGTTTTCTGCAGAGTTTTGGCAACTCCTAGTTTCATTGTTGAGAAAATCCATGGATTTTAGGTCACAGCTCTTGTCCAGAGAAAAGCCTTATGTCATTGTAACTCTAGAAACAGCAATGTATGTGCAGTTGATCTCTATACGCAGAGTGCCTATTTGTCTGCTTGGTGATTTCCAGTTATCAGGTATGCCAAGTTCTGCTTATGATCTTTCTGCATTAGCTTATGTCTAGGAATCCTGAAGGAACGTCCAGATTTTTTTTTTTTTGTGACTGGAAAAAATTTCTGTGTGGAAAAAGACGACAAGGATGCCATTTGGGATTGACAGGAAGAAAAGACTTACAGCTCTCTTAGGCTCCCTGTCATCTTGAGCTCAGTCTCAGAGCACTAAAAAGCAGAGGGTTGAAAAATATATTTATGATCTTAGCTATGAGTCATTTTTCCCATGTCAGTGTAATTTTTTTTAAGGTTCATTGCTCCAATAGTCCAATAGTCATCTTCATGTAGTGTTATTAGAAATCCAATAGAAGGGGGAAAAGATTTGGTGATTTATTTTTATTTTTGTTTTCAAATTAACTCCTGCCCCCAGGGGCTGATTTTCTTGGATTCCTATTCTATTATTCCAGAGTGATTTGAAAACATGGACCACCTTGGTTATTTAGCAGCAAAAATGCAAATATAAGATCCTCTTGCAAACTACTAGCCTCATTTTCCACCTTATACTATTCTTCTAATGAAAGCGATTTGCATACTGTCTACCTCAGAAAAGACAGTCAACTTGAAATGCTTTCATAAACAGTTGTGCTTTTTAAAATAATTTTCATTCCAAATAAGGAATCGTAGACAAATTCAGTATTCTGAGTATAGTCAATTCCTAAGGTGATTAATCCTGACTAGTTAATTGCAGTGTCTTCATACTTTAGGTTTGGGGGTTGGTTTTGGTTTGTGTTTTTTTTGTTTTTCTTATCATGTTTGCTTCATTTTCTTGTGTTTTTCTTGGTTTTAATAATCTTCTAGACTGAAAGGACAGTTCCAATAGGAATACGTCATCTCCACAGTGCCGCGCTGCTTTCCTTTGTTCTCACTTCAGTGGTTTTGTGGATCACAGACCTATCTTATCAATCATGCTCTGGGGAAGAGATCTGTACTTTGACTCCTCCCTCATTCTGAAGAATGAATAAGAGTCTTGCAGGAGTAAAGGCTAATGGGCCCATCGCTCAGGAAAAAAACCTCACGTCATACAATTTAACACCTGCAGGGTCTCTAAAATGATGTATTTCTTTGCTTTCATAATACCCTGTAAGCAGAGCACAGCTGGTACCTTAACTACAGCTGAGCTGTAGAGGTTTTTTCTCCGAATTTCCTTCCATGGTGCTTCAGATGATGCCAGAAGTATTGACCAGAGAAAAGGACAGGAAACTTGCCATCACAGGGGGTCAATGGAAACAAGGACAGAATTTCTTTTACTAGGGAAGGAGGGATGTACTGGAGGATGAAAGGTGTTTGGAGTTTTTTTGCAAGGTAGGGTAATGGTAGTCTTCCAATACTTTGGACAAAGTGTTTGTATGCATTGGACTGTAGCCTTCCTCCAGTCAGCTTTCGTGTACCACTTGTTCGTTTAAGACGTACTTTTCAAGTTGTTCTGTTGGAGTAAGCCTTTTCACCTATAGTAGACCCCATTTCCTTTATGGTCTGCCTATCCAGGCTTCAGTGTGAGATGAGAGCCTTAGGTTTGTAAATTATTTGGGACAGGATGGTTTCTTCATGCATTTTATGAAGTACCTTGTGCTCTTTGGCGATCTCAGTTAAAACTCAGGTTATTCTGGAAACTTAGCAACTATGGTAGAAGAAAAGGATGGAGGAAACAAACATTGAAGGTGAAACGCTGTTCAGGAATAGCAAATCAGAAAGGATAGGAATATCACAGGAAAACATTTCACAATATGTACACTTAAAGATGTGAAAAGAAAAAAGAATAAACAGGAGGTGAAAATCAAGTTACATAAGTAGCTATCTGAAAAATCATCACTCATTAAGAAAAAGTATAAATCTTTATTTTCTTCTGAACTTAAGTGCTGGAAAGAAAAAGAAGTGAAGAAAAAGAAAGGAAAGGAAGAAATCTTAATATACCAGTCTTGAGGCTAGGGAGATATTTCATTGTTCCCAGTACTCCAGTCTATTTAGGTGATATATATGACCTCACTTTTTGAATGAAAAATTTATGGACAATGAATAATGTAGCTAAATCCAGAAAAGGACAATGACTTCTTGCTGAGTGACAATATTTTGGAGATATTGTATTGTCAAAATCCTTAACAAAAATCTTTTTCAATATATTTTTTTCAATTGCAATATTTCAAATCACTGTGATGAAATTCAAAGTCACTGTCAGGGAGCAGAGGGGAATAGGGACTGTCTCTGTAGTAAATTTTCTAGTTGCTAGCAGAAAAATCCTATCCTATGCCCGTCTTCCTGGACCAAAACTGAAAGTGGTGTTCTTGTCAGCCTTAACAGGCACTCGTTAGCCTCTCCCACATGTTATCTTCGTCTGTCCATTATTCAATCTGCAGCATTGAAATTTTTTAATGCACTGCAGTATAATTAGAGGTGGTAGTGTCAGATTCTAGTACAACAAGTAGTGTGCGAGATTTCTGGAAGGTCTGCTTCATTATGGAGTTGTTAAGCCTCAGAGCCTATAGTCTCCTCCTCCTCCTGTATCCTCCAGGTTACTGAGCATGATGGACCATACAAATTCACAAGGTCTTGTAGATAAGATGCTTTCCCTATCATAAGACTGACAATTATTTTTTTTTCTACTTATATTCTCCATATTTTTTTCTAACTTTGAGCAACAGTCTTTTGAAAGCTGTTGATAATGTCTGCTGAGCATAGATGTTTGCTACTGGAAAAAATGGAGCGTGTATTTCTACAATGACACAATTAGGAATAGGACTTACCATGCAACTCTGCCTTGTTAATAGCATATAGTAATTAAAACCATAAAAAAATTCAGTAGTCCAGTTTTCCTATGTGTACTTCAGAAAATACAAATTAGAAAGAAGTCAAAATATACATTATATACAGTACTCACTAGATTTTATTTCATTGCCTCATTCCTGTGGCTGAAGGTTGCCTATGATCCCATAACAGAACTTTGAGAAAGAGAGGAGGCAACATTTGATCTGAGAGTTGCTAAGTGCAGTCTACACAGTGGGGGCTGCTTCTGAAGTGGTGAAGTCAATATATATGTCCCTTATTATAGGATCATTAGCTGCTATATTTTGGAGAGGAAGCGTTATTTGCTGGTTTGGTTTTTTGTTTGGTTTGGTTTTTTTTAAGGAATCCCTTGTAAGGCCTTGGAGAGGGCAACTATCCTCAGTTTAGTTTGTTGTTTCCTGGTAATTTAAAAGTGGACAGTTTCAAAAGCTAAATGAATCTCAGACCCTTCACCATTTCTGAAGTAAGACCCAAAAGAGGGACAGATAAAGGGTCTGAAAACAGTCTTCTGAACAGTGACCTCGTAGAAAGTTGTCTCATCTTTAGGAATCAGTGTGTCTTCACTCGTTCTGTTGGCAAACCCAGAGGGCCATTTCACTGATCAAGTGCGTGTAACATTCTGAGATTCCCTGGCAACCCCAACCCATGAAAGCCAGATTCCATAATTAGTGACTATGCTCAAAAGTTTCATTTTGGCAGATAGTGGCAGGGAAAGAAAGAAAGGACTGTGATGAATTTTTGCAGTTAATAGTCACTGCTACCTGCATGTTGAATGAAACACAGACTGTTCCCCCAGTTGGGAATAATGACTGAGATGTATCTGTTCTTCTTCCTCACTATTGCCTTACATATTTTCCACCAATCTCTTTTCCCTGGATTTATTGCATAATTTATTATAAAAGTAATTCCTACTGAAAATAGTAAAGCTCTCAAATGGAATCCTAAAAATTATGGCAGAGAGAGCAGAAAGGAAGACATTCAGAGAAGGGGCCAGAAGGGATGAAGATAAATACCCTATGCTCTAATAGAAAGCAAAATCCATTACTAATACATATCATCATATATTTTATGGCTTCTTAATTTATATATTTTCTTGTCTTCACCTGAGAGTGTGTAAAAACATTTTTGCTATCTGTCGGAAGGTAAGCGTCTCTAACTTAAGGCGTGAACTCTTTCCTCTGTTTCAGAAATTGCATCGGTTTATCAAAATTGATTTCACATTTGCCTGGCTATATGCACTTAAGTTAGTTTAAACCTTGTTTAAAGCAGTTATTTTTTTCTGGGAAATCACTGAATGCATCTAAGCCTATTTAGGGGAGTGTTAAACCAGTTTGAATGGAGAGTGCACTACTTTAACTAGATTAATTTAAGATTGACCTACTTAAACAAGTGCAGCTTTTTAAAACAGAGCAAGATTTAGAAGTAGCTCTTGGGGAAAACAAGGATTTCTTGGGAGCCTAGGTTTCAAGCACATTAGACATGATGCTTAATGTACCAATTACTGGCTAAAATCTGACCATAGAACTGTGTCTTCCAGTGGCAGAAAATATTTGGCAAAAGCTAAGTTTAAGTTCTCCTTAGATAAACACAGTAGATCAGTAACGGTAGTTTGATACTCTTATCTTCATATTCATATCTGCAACAAAAATAGAAATCAAAGTAAAATGCATGATTTTTTACCTCTGTAGGTACCAAGGCAGCTACCATACCGTACTAAAATTCTGCAGAAAACAGTTCTTCCATCAAAGAATCTACAATAAATAACAGCAAATGAAACTCCATTACAGAAATAATAGATTTTTTAGTGTACAGCTACATTTAAACATAAGGAAAATATCACCGGAGTGCTTACATTCATGTGGAATATTTGTATCGTGTATATACATGAAGCTGTGTTTTCAGCAAAACAAACTGAAAACTTCAAGAATTCAGTAATTTTTTTTGTTAACTCTACAGCATTCAAAAGATTATTCAAATTTTGCAGGCAATGAAAAGAAAAAAAAATCAAAAAAAACCCAAAAAACAACCTGTCACTTTGTACCATTCTGTTTGTAGATTCCTAAGTAAAAGCTTCTTGGACCTGATGCAAATACAGTATCTAGTGTAATGTACTTGGACTCTAGTTAGTGCACAGATTCTGCTGTGGGCACTGTGTTGGCAGCCAAGAAAAATTTATGAAAATCCTGATCTCTGAACTGCATAGATCAACTTGTAGTAAATTTCTTTTGGCTGCCAGTGTGGTTGACACAGTGCAGGAGATATATGCTGCTGGAAATATGAACCAGTGGAGTTGTGAAAACCAAGTCTCCTAAGGGAGCTCTGTGTCTCAAACCATGCTCATGTCATATGCAATGGTTAGGTATAAAGCAAGCTGAGCATTTCAGACTAAAGGAAGTTCTTTATTACAGTATTAGCATGACTCTAATTTCATGAAGCATAGTGCTCTTAATTGATCATATATATTTTTAATAAGCTCTTAATATCAAATTTGATCTGTAACCAAGCAGTGTGACCCTGCAGTTGCCACATGCTTGTTTTCCGGTTCTGTACTAGGATAAACATGTAGAAGATTAATATCTTATTTGAATTTGTATTATACTTCTGTATGTACCTTTAAACACAGAATTGCCAACATGGGTTCAGATCAAAGGTTATCTTACAAAATATCCTATCTCCAGTTATGGCTATTAACAGATACCTAGGGAAGAGAATAAGAGAAGGGCAAACATATGGCAACATAACCCCAGCATATTCCCTCTTAGCTTCCAGCAATCTGTGGCTCATAGAATTTCTGAGCCACAGGCCATATTTTTGTCTTTAATAGCCTTTGAGGGATTTCCTTTCATGAATTGTTGTAATCTGTATTTGAACTCATGTAAGCCTTTGGTATCCACAACATCCAACTATAGAACAATGTGTTTTACAGTTTAAGCAGATGTGACAAACTACCTCTTTCTGAATTTTAAACCTGCCATTGATAAATTCACTTTAGGTACACTGGTGGTTATATTGTGAGGAAGTAATTTCCTAATCATTTTATCTATACCATTCATACCGTTATGGACCTCTGTCACATCTTGTTTCCAGGATAAAGAGACCTAGTCTGTTGAGTTACAGCGTTGTTTATATGTAGTTGTAAGGTTAAGGAAGCACAACTTCTATTTTAAACTGAATCTATTTGAGAGAATAATGAGAGAATTAACAACATTATAAAGATAGCAAAAAACAACTATTACAGTTATAACATTGCACAATGATGAAGATGCCAGGATAATATTTAAAAGAACTTTGCAAGGTGCAGACAAATGGAGTAACAATTGGTTCTTTTCATTTCACCATTCCCCCTGAAACCCAATTTAATTCAGGAGTCAACTAACACAGATACTACTTTCTATTGCTAAACCTCAAGGCTTCCAGTATTTAAAAAGCAAACCGGTATTTCCCCATCATGTCGTGCTGAAAGAACTTAACGTGTAATCTGTCCTCACACTTCCCAAACTTTCCATGGATTATACTTGCTAGGTGTGCATATGTCCACTTTTTCCATATCCAGTCACCCCAAGGTCTTCTATTAAATGGTAACTCTGAAACATGCAGTGTCTGCTGCATAGAATGTGTCCTTGAAAGTATTATCATATGATGCAAAGCTGCATTTGAGAACAGAAAGATGCCTTTCAGTAGTTGAAGAGACGGAAAATGATTAAAAAAAACCCCATAATTGGCCCTGACTGGCTTGTGAGGACTCAGTCATTAGACATAGGGCTATACAGATAGGAAAAGAGGATCTGTCTGCTAGACCCCGTTTACTGCCTGGAAGGCAGATGGAAAATATTAACTTTTGGCAAGGTAATGGCCTCACTTTTATTGTTCTGGGGGAAGTCTTCTTTTGCTTTCATGGAACACCCTTTCGGCTTTGAGGAAAGCACTTAATTTACATGTCATTGAAAGGGAAATCTGTTAAACATTGGCAGTCAGTGAAAGCAGTCTTGTTGAATCCAGGCCCACGTTCTAGATGTGTGTTTAGCTGTCTGCTTTTGATACATCCCAGGGGTTATCAGTGTGCAAAATCATGCTCTCAGCTTCTTTCTTGGCCTAAAATTGCCAAGGTGACTATTATGCAAACTGAAAGAGAGGCTGAGGAATACGCCAAGAAGATGGACTTTGCGATATTCTTAATTATAACAATGGAAATGTAGACTGTTAACGCACCTCTTACATTGTGCTTTTTGTGTCCAGAGAAATAAGGCGATATTTACACTGTGGCTAAATAGCCAAACAGAGGTGGTCATAATGCAGGTCGTAAACCAAAAAAGGCAGTGTAACCTGAACCACTAAATTGCATGTTGCTCCCATCACGGTGTAGGTAAATACAGATCATTGCAAGCCTACGTGGAGTAATGAGGGAAGTTGCAAACTCAGTTATCCATTCAAGCTGCAAGTGGAGGTTACTTCCCACATACTAGGGCCAGTAGAACAAACTGTTTGCGTTTGCCATCTGCCTCAGTTTGCGACGAGCCAGCCTATCTTGCTAATGAAAAGTGTTAAAATGAAGCTGGCTGACTTTGCATGGAAATAAATGAGGAAAGTTCACATTGTCTGTTACATCAACTTTACTGCCAAGGAAACATCTAGCTGAAAGGCAGAATGGACCCTTGCAGACAATTTTGGCAACCATTGCACCTACATTCACAGGAAAAGAGCTGCCATTTCTTCTTTTTCAAAGATGTCTTTGTCTCAAACAACTGTTTGTACAACAATGAAGATAAGTTTATCTTTCCAAACTGGATTCATTTGATCAGACATTCGTATTAGTATATTAAGAGTACTGAGTTAATACAGGGAAATTTAGCTGAAAAATGTTTGTTAAAATTATTAAAAAGCTGAAACTAACAATGTTGGGACACCAAAGGGATAAGTACTTCCAAAACAATGTTTTGTGGTGTGGTTTGGTTTGGTGTTTTTCCTTTTTTTTTCCCCTGCAGTGCGTTAAAAAAGAGCATTGGGAAGGCTTTTTTGTTCAGGCAAACAGATGTATTTTGAATGAGTGCATACATAAAATGTTGGCCAGCCCCTTCATGATTATTTTTATTACCCCGCAACCCCACACACATGGTTACTGTGTGGGAATGACAAGGAAAAAAAAAAGTAAAACCTCATACACAACAAATAAATACATCTATCTGCTACCTCAACCTTTCCTCCTCTTAGAAAGAAGCTTAGCAAATTTTGAGTCCTGTATCTGAGAGAGCTTCATATAATTCTTGTACATGAGAGAAGATTATAGAGAAGGGGCGGGGGGGAAGGAAATAATTTAACATATTTTTTTGTTTGCTTATCCCCTATGCATCTTTTTGTAAGCATTCTCCATCAGCTTACAAAAAGGCAGTATTTCCTTAGAAGGTATGATATAAAAATAATTCCAATAAAACTAATGCTAATAATAAAGAAACTACATTATGACCTATGAGATTTCACACCAGAGACTGAATTTCAGGTTCTTGAAAGATTACTTGCTATGGAGAGCTTGTGAAAAGCCATATTCTCAAACATAACGGGTTAAAAAAAGATAAATTCACCTTTATTATTGCAAATACGTTGAAATCAATTCACAACTAAAAAATCAACTACTGAGTTAGTGAATTAAATTATTGTCTTTTTCTTTTCATTATGATCTGCTAGTAGAAATTATTTAGGAAAGAGAAACAATCTATAATCCTCAAATTGTCCCTTTATGTCACAAAGTGTCATTTCTGTCATTTAAAGCAGGCACCAGGCTTAGCAGTCGATCTCTCATGTGCTCCAGAGTATCTGTTTGCTGCTAGGACCACTTCATGAAGACTTTTTCACCAAGACAGCAGCTTTAGGAAATCTGACTTTTCCCAAGGATGTTCTATAGAATATTATTCTTGTGCTGCCCTTTCCCTTCCCCAGCCTTTTCAGGGGCAAACAGAACCTGAAAAATCATGTTGCCAATTACTATGGATGTTGTCATGGTTTCCTGAGAGAATGAGAAAAGAATTTTAAGTAATTATCTATTTATTTATCTATTAGGCAGAAATTTAATGGATTGGTTTTGCAGAAGTAGAAAATTGTAAGATAACCCTGAAATATAAGATAATACTATATATGACTTTTTAAAGCATAGTATATGACTAACTAATGCAAGATTTTCTACAATATCTCTGTTCTCAAGCCTAGAGAATAATTTGCGCTCTATCCTTACAAATCTTCACTTTGAATGCTCAAACCATATGTTCTTGAGGCCAAAACGTTTTTAATCTATATTTAGACTCCTTCCTAAGTGGCTTGGGTTTCAAAAAGTGCTGAGCAGCTAGCACCAATACCTGGAAACATCTACAGCTAAAACATCAGGCTGGGAAAAAAGATGAAAACAGAAAAATCAAACAGAACCAGCTAAATTAAAAGAACAATATTGTTTTCTGCAAAATGTTTTGTTGTAGTGGACACGGTTAAGTCTCTAGTTCAAGTCTTCCTGGTTTTGTGCATATATCACTGAAGTCCATATCCTGTACTTTTATAATTAATGTTTTGCCACTGACTTAAATGAAAAGACCTAAGTCAGAAGCCAGAAGACTTGAGTGGGTGGAATTAATCTGACCATATGTTGATGTTTATATCTGAGTTAATCTCATAGAGTCCCTTCAGAGTTAGAGGAGAGATATATTGCCTTCCTGGGTAAGATTTGTTGCATCCTGAAATAGGTGTCTAAAATAAACTAGATGAATCATGTCCTGAAATACCTGTTTCTCATCACTGGCTGTGAAAGGTGCAGGTACAGACATTTGTGTTACAGTTTTCTGTAGCTAGATGACTTCCACCAGTGATGCTGAATCACGTGCAATTTGAGATTAGAGGAGAACTGAAGTGATAAGTACTTCCAAATAACAGCACCAACTGGAATCCAAAGAAATCATTCTCAGCAGCAGAGATGCCTGTTTTGGGAACAGTTCAGTATTGCACTCAGAAAAGTTAATGACTGGTATAGGCTATCCCCTGTCCCTCTTGGTATGGCAGGACAAACACTCTCCTATTGGTCTAAACGTGCTAATTCACAAATGGATTGCACCACTTAAGTTTTGATTGCATAGTTGGCAATATAGTAATGTGTAAACATACTTTTAGTTTCCCTTTTCTAAGAATCATACAAAGCACCTTGTTTATAATGCAGTTTAGGAACTGATGCAGTGTAAGTATGAGGAAATGGGATTATCACTGAGTATTCAGGAAACTGAAGGTATGGTAGTGACATAGGATTAACGTTGCTAGCTGTGCTGCAGCTAGCAGTGCTAGCAGAAGCAGTAAAAATATTAGGTTCTGAGCTTCAGAAGAGTTAGCAACTACAATATATACCAACAGTCGGTCCTTAGCTGGTTTGTGTTTCTAATGATGACTTGTGTTACAGGCAGGGTTGGCTGTGGTGACTGGCAGAGGTGGAGAGATAATGGTCCCGGACCTGCCTGAGTGTGGGATGTGGCAGAGCAGCTGTGGGAGCAGCGTGCCCCCAGCAAATCTGCACCCAGCTCCCTGCTTTCCAGTGGGAAGCTCTGGTATGAGAACTATCAGAAACGGGGCCTCTGGCATTGTCCCTTCTTCCTGCCTGTGCCAGCCCCTGTCCCCTCAGGCTTGGGCCCTGCTGACCTCCTCATTCACAGAAGGAAAAGTGTGCCAGGATTGACTTCTGCCTGGGCGAACATTCCCATGTCCAAGCTCTCTTGGACTTTGGCAGGGGCAGCTATCTCCTGCCTTCATCTTTCTCTCTAAGCATCCTCTTCATAGGCTTTCCTCTGGCGGTAGGCCCAGATGGATGGCTTGGCTGCCTAAACATCTTGGCCTCTCCAGTACCCTTTGCCCTGCCCTTTGCAGTCCTTCATCCTGGAGGCTGCCCCTCCATGGCGGGTGCTGGGGCATCTCCCTGCTGACAAGGGCCAAGAGTCACCAGTGCCAAACTGACAGTATTCTCTGAGTGCTAGAGAGGCTTACAGTGGTTGCTCTAGCTAGAGTGAAACAAACAGCTATATGGGTATACCCACTAACAGTAGCAGATTATCCAGGAGATCAGAGCATTTCAAATGAGTAAATTTTAACAAAGTAAAACCAAAGTAGAAGATTTGTCTTTCTGTCACTTTCTCCATATATATGATCCCCAGTTTGAGGTTGCCTCAATTTAGAATATGATACACCCTTGGATCAGGTCTCCCTTTGAAGTCTGCAGACTTCTTAGAAAACATATCTGCTTTTCAGATCAGAGAAATTTTAATGATTTTTTTTCCTCTGCTAATGACTTTGCCAATTAGGATTCAAAATTCCCATTTCTTTTATCACTAGTCCAATGAAAAAAAAACATAGACAATTCTATCTTGACATTTTTTTCTTAATAGGAATTAAACAATCAAAATAACAGTCAAAGAAGAAGAACTGTTCACATAAAATTCCCAAATATATATACAGCAGTATGTCACTTTCTTTTTAAAAATTCTTAAAGTCATATGTAGGTGTTAAGTAGAAACAATGATAGGGTAAGAATAATAATTTGGTTTTGATGGCTTTAATGGATCAGGTCTTCTAACTGCAGAAGTTAGAGGATAATATAATTACTCTCGGTAGTTTAACTGACTGGTAAAAATTTATCTCTGCAGACAGCCAAGACAAGATTTGCACATAAAATAATTCTATGTACATTCTATTGTGGGGATTTCAGTGATCTGCAAGGCCCTTGCCACATTTCTGCCCCATGGCAAGTTACATTTACTGTGAATATTGGCAGTGTGACTTTGACCTTCCTCCTAGTAATTACATAGTTCTTTATAGCAGGACACACAGGGCGTTAGGGGCAATGAAGAAAAGAAGTCATCCCTTCAAAACAAAAACAGCTGCAGTGTTAACATACTAGCATTTTAGTTGAGTGGCTTAGAGACAAAACATACATTTGTTTTTGTTAAAGGCAAGGATGTGGTTTTATATGGACTCATGAACAATTACGTTTATTCTCACCCAGACTGGGACTTATGCAGGACCGGTAGAAAAATGTCCATTCCCTTCACATGAATGAGCCTCAGGGACACGACCATGGAGGGCAGCTGAGAATTGTGTGATACGTGCTCTTTTCATGCACATATCCAAATCTTCAATCCCAGCATGTGTTCATTCTCACAGACTTTGGAAAGAAGTTTTAAATACTTCTCCAGCTTATTGTTCCCACAGCAACAAATAAAAACAGAAACAAAGAGAAGACAGAAAAGAGTATAAATAGATAAGGTTGCTACAGTATTTGCAGCATTTGTAATTGCATTAACACTACTGGAAAAATAGCATAAATTTTATTTAGCAACCTGGTTATTTGTAATGTTATAAGAATGACCACTGTATTTTCAAACATTTCTAATGATGTGAGCTTGCTGAGAAAAATTAATTTATGAAGATATTTTCTAGCAAAATGCAAAATTCCATTATGATTTAATTTTATTTAAAATAGTTATTATCTAAAGACAACCATGAAAACACCCAAAATAAATCTTTACCGTCTGTTAATCGATATAACTTTATTACTAATAGAATGAAAATGCCATTTGAGAATAATACAGAAATTTAGTAGTGGACCTGAGTGATGAAGAAGTTAATCCCAGGAGCCAGAGATTCAGCATAAGTGTAATTTTTCTTAGTTTGTTAGGTTCACTGTCACAGCAGGATTTCCTCAAAGCATGAAATGAAGCCATAAGCATTGTATGTGCAGAAGGAACACATACTGTCTTACTTACACCTTTTTGGGAAGCAGCAAGCTCTCGTGTCTTCTTTACCTCCCCTAGGATCATCTCCAGCTGCTTCACTTCTGTCTCTTTGTAGAAGTTGCTATTGATTCGCTAGTTGGAATAGTTTGCGAAATTTTTCAGTACTAGGGATTGAAACTGTGAGAAACAAAGTGGAAATATCCTTACATCCATGCTTTTTTAGAATGAAAATTAAGAATACATTAAGTAATTAATTCCACCCCTTTCAAGCAATTTAATAGAAAGTTGTAGAATGTTCTTAGTAATAAATCTAAGTAGTAAGGCAGAAATTCTTACCTTTTGCATGTCCCTGCCTTCTAAAGTACAGGCTGATCTGTTCTATAAAAGAATGTGGGCTCCTTTCAGATATGTTAATTATCAGGCTCCTGACTTCTTCTGAATTATGCCCTCAATATGCAGAAACAGTAGAATACTGCCAGGAAGGACACACGCACCTCTAAACTCACACGTCCTTATCATATCTCATCAATGATCACTGAGTCACCTGAAGACGGTCTTGCCCTATAGGGATATCCCCTTGTCAAATTTTAAGCAAGTAAGTTTAAATTTCACAGTAATCTGTTGATCTTTTTTATATAGAATAGTTTTTTCAAAAATACACACGTGTGGGTGTAGGTATACTAAATTATACACAGAGTATATTAGTACATATTTGTATATAACAAACTGCCTGTACCTCTCCTTCTGTCTGCATGTATATATATATCTCTATATATATCTCAGTGAGGCAAATTGCAAAGATTTTAGTGTATATCTTAGTATACGTAATAATAGAGTGAAAGAAACATCTTTTTATGTCATTCTCTTTTGTCATAACGGAAAAAAGGCTAAATGTATAGATATGTTATTGAAAAATTATTGTTTAAAATACAGTGCATACAAAATAGATCCACTAAGTTTATACAGAAGACGGGTATACTATATATGATACATTTTTATTTAAAACCACAAAAATTTAGTTTTGCTCGTCATTTTTCAAAGCCACTGCACTATCTCAGCTCCATCTTTTCACAAAATTTTCCAAAATAATGACCAAGCTACTAAATTTCAGTGCCAATGGCAGAAGTTTGAGATAATGTCAAGCAACTGTATATGATTTCTTAGACTGGGAAGTGTGGCACCTTTATTTCAGTAAGAGTATGCCTATGATTTATATTTAGGTCTGTGTATACTCTCTGTATAGCATATAGATGCATATATGGTGCTTATGTAAGTGCATACATAATGTATATGCTCAATTCCGCTGTATTGCAATAAGGTCAGAGACAGAAAGAATCTTCTTTTATCACTGACTGTTGAAATAGCACATTCAAAAATCTGTCCTATCTGGAAAGAATAATAATAACAGAGATTTAATTATTTTTTTTTTTATTTCTGTACGCCATGTAGAGGAAGAACCTTGCTCTGAAGTTTGCAGCATTTCAGCTGATTGGGATTAGCACTGGTTTGATGAGTCAATGGTACAAATGAACAGAATGATGAAAATGCAAATTCTAAATACATTGGACACAAGTTCATGCATAGCACGTGTGTAATATTTTCTGATTAACTGTAAGCTTGACTTTGAGGTACTGTCTTGTTGATAATAGGGCTGTAATCAAATTCTTTCTTGTACATATTTACATTTCGTATTCATATGGATTTAATCTGAAATCATCTATCTGCATCACATGAAAAATGAAGTGGAATAATCTTTGTAAGAAACAGTGTATGTCCATGTAGAAAACATTTTTATAGTTTTCCATTTGAAATTCAGTTTCTAGATTTTTTGTTATTGTCTGGATGGGAAAGTCTTCAAAATTGAGGTCACATGGCATTTAAATGATAAACAACTCTTGAGTTCACAATGTGTTGTAGTGGTTACTGTCACATGGCAAGTGAGGTGTCCTTTACTGCTGCATTAAAAAGATGGCTAAGTGGTGAATCAAAGGCTTGCTAAGCCATTAGGGCATTGCTTTTATAAATTAAACTCACGTACCATTTAAACCAGGAAAGCATATCTTCAGAACTAGGGTTTATTAACAGCTTGCTGTGGACAAACATATTAGCTTTGTTTATCTGTAGACATGAAAAATAGTGTATATATTAGCTACAGGAAAGGTTTCCCCATACACCATGCTCCACAGTGCTGGCTGTTGAATATTTGATATATTAATACATATTTATATTCTGGAATTTGGGCAGTGATTGTAAAGGCAGGCAGATTTAGTGCCTAAAATACTTTATAGCCTCAGAGAAAAGTGTCAGTATAAAAATAATCATTTTGTCTTAGTTCTTTACACACAGTATCTTTTTTTTCTCCTTGTGAAATCAAACTTGAGATAAAATAAGAAAACCAATCACAATCTTTTTGAACTTATATCCATTCTATTACAAATCTCCATGCTAATGGGGAACACAAAACCAGAGATGCACAAGTCATGGACTTGTGAAATATATTTTCCAATATTTCTCTACTAATCTATAGATAAATTTAAGATGTTACTGAGACTATCACAATGAATATTCACCATCATATATCCTGCAGTGGCAACTTTTAGTTTAAAAATCATCATAGTCATATGTAATTTAACTCTGTTACTCATAACTTGTTAAAGTTTTGCAATGGGGCTTCATTTTGCCAAGTAGACTGAAATATATTTTTCTACTTGGGTAATGTATACTGAAATATCGAATCATTTGGGACTCTCCCCTTCAATAGTGGCAACTGAAAATGTTTAAAAAATTATATCCGATGCCAGTACCATACCAAAGCTAGGCTGAGCTGGTATGAATGTTCACTTGCCTTTACACTCCTTCATCTTACTCTGACCGCTGGCCAAGGAACTGAAGTCGGCCTACTGTCAACTTTGTGGTCACAGGCACACTTCTGTGCAGCCTGGAGTGAAAGAGCGAGCACTCAGGATTATCCTTCTGCACTCTCAGTAGCTAGTTACAGTAACATGGAGATGCTCAAGGCAAATCTGCTCCCGAAAGCAAAGAGGGAGTGAGTAATTGTTGCCTAATTGGAGAAATCTCATTATATGCAAAGGAAAAAGGATGGAAACTAAGACATTAGTAAATCCTACCTGCGTTGGTCTCGGACAACACATCTTGAACTGGTTTAAACCTCAGTTTCAACTGCTCTAAGTTATTTGGGTCAGTTTAAATTCAGGATGCCCTGGAGACAATCATGACTCTTGATGGAAATTGTTATGAATAATGGGGCTATTTGACTATAAGTAGAAAATATGTTCCCTGTTAAATCAGCGTCACCCCAGGCAAGAATATTATTCTCCCAGCTCTTTCCTGTGACCTTCTCCCTTCCCCCCTTATTCATTTGCTCCAAGGGCTGCTCTGTCTTTACCACATTTAATAGCTCCCCTGATGGCTACAAGTTGCATTGCAGGAGGTGGAAATTACTTTTCATTGTCCTTTTGCCTTTTTCACTTTTGGACTTAGGCTTTGACTAAGTCCAGAGGAGCAGTCAGATGACAAATATCTTTCTTTTTTTTTCTTTTTTTTCTTCTTTTTTTTTTTACATAATCATCCCTATCCAAAAGACAAAGGGAGAAAGACATACTAAGAAACAGCCACCCCCTGCATAATATCTGTCCTCTGGCAGTTCCACTGCCATTTAGAAGTACTACTTTGGAAGTGGTCTACCATATGCTCATTATCTGTGATCCCAGAAGGAAGACATGCTAGTAGATGACAGTGTGTTTTATTTATTCCCCTGTTACTATGTAATTCACACCCCTTCAAGGTCAATATGGAACAAAATATAGAAATTCCTGGAGATCTTTATGGGGACTCAATGAGGACTTATAACCAAAGGATGTATTGATTCTTCATGCGTTGCATAACTGGCACAAATAGAGAGACGCAGTAGACTATTCCAAGACTATTTTTCAACTGTGGTTTCTTGAAATTTTAGAAATTGTAACAAGTTCACTTCCCGGACCTCCTACCTCAAACAGTAGAGGTTGAGTACCACATGTTTCCTCTCTTATGTTGAGCACACGTTTCCTCTCTTATGAGAAAAGGCTGAGGGAATTGGGTCTGTTTAGTCTGGAAAAGAGACGGCTGAGGGGTGACCTTATTAATGCTTACAAAAACTTAAAGGATGGGTGTCAGGAGGATGGGGCCAGGCTCTTTTCAATGGGGCCCGGCAACAGGACAAGAGGTAATGGGTACAAACTTGAGGGTAGGAAGTTCCACCTAAACATGAGGAGGAACTTCTTGACTTTGAGGGTGGCAGAGCACTGGAACAGGCTGCCCAGAGAGGGGGTGGAGTCTCCATCTCTGGAGACATTCAAAACCCGCCTGGACACGTTCCTGTGCAACCTGCTCTAAGGTGGCCCTGTTCTGGCAGGGGGGTTGGACTAGATGATCTCCAGAGGTCCCTTCCAACCCTATGATTCTATGATTCTATGATTCTATTATGTAAAACGCTCTGGTCTAATGATACTGACCAGCCTAATAATAGTGGTAGAATCAAATACTATTAATTTAAAAATATTTGAAAATGGTTCAGTAAATATTGTGGCCAATTTATTAGCACAATTATTAATATAGGACCTAGATTGGTTAATATTCTTCATTACAATGTAGGAATCACAGGTCTAGGAGGCAAATTTGCCTTTCACAAGGTCTGAAAAGCAAAAGAAAGTTGCATCTTAAATATGTGAATTAATGCCAGACAAAGAAATTTTTCATTCTAATAAACCTGGGTTAGAACTCTGACTTTCATAAGATTCAGAAAAGAACTGAAAAATAATGTAAGACATGTCACAGTACAATAGTTATAGTACAGTAACATCATCTTCCTTCATGTCTTTCCATCTTAAGCCTGTATTTTTTAAAAATTATATTAATTATTCTTCCATTTTGAGTGCAGAATGAAAACCTTTACAGAGTTGCTCTGGTGCATCACCTCCAATGCTGAAGTTAGCTACAGAATCTATGGATTATTCATATGAGATAATGTCAAGATCAGCTTTGACTGTATATAGAAGGTCAGATTCAGATATCAAAAGCATTCGTCACCGGGACAGTCAAGCTTATCAAACCTGTTACAACAGCACATTGAGAATCTGCTTTACTATAAAAAGAACTGCATCCGAGAAAAAATATTGTAATGAAAATATTTCATCTGGAAACCACATAATTATAAATGATAGGATAAACTCTTCTCATTTCTGAAAGCACATTATGTCACATTAATTTTTGAAAGACATGATTTTTCTGCAGTTATACTGAATAAAAGAGCAAGAGCATTTAGTTTTCATATTTCCGGATTAAGTATCAGAAAGATGTGAAAAGACTCTGTCAACTAAGCACATAGTTTTAGTTGTGACTGTTTCCAAGCTTTCAATCAAACATTTATTTTAAAAACATCAGCATGGCTCCATGCGTCATGAAGACATCTACTGCCAAGTGTTTCCCCTTTCATATATACTTGGGAGAAAGTTTACTTCTTTGTGTCAACAAGAGAAAATACTTGAAAAATTAAAATGCTGCCAACTACGTCCTCAAAGTTCTGTATCTATATATATACATATGTGAAATTTTTTTTTTGCTAAATTCAAGTTTTTAATATTATTACTCTTAATATTATAATAGTCCTTAGGATTCCAGAACAAGTGCCAGCTGTCTACCCCCAAAGAATTTGCAGAATATAGGATAAGAGTTAATGTTGAGCATTTTCTTGTTCCAATATACAACTGTCTATTAGGCCACAGTATAGGCCTTTTGTTATTTACACTGCTCTTTCAACAAGAAACTACTTACTGTAGGTGGCATCTGTTCCACTTGAGTCCAGCCATTTAAAAGTTAGATATTCAGCATAAGCTGCTGATCTAGAATACTTCCTTTGGCAGTGGGACAGGAACACACTTCTGGAGGATGATTCTTCCCATCCCTAGGTGGTGAAAATGAGCAATATCCTGGATGTGACCTTCTCCCAAGTGTCCTGAATCTTTCTCCTGATGTAGAACATTTTTCCAAAGTCTCATTATATGACAGACCGACTACAGACAGAATCTGTACAAAAGATGCATAGGAAGATAAGCTGAATTAAGTCTTAGATGAATAAAAATAGAAAAATTTAATACTATAGAGGTCCAGCTGTGAAATTTCTATAGAAATAATCCCATTGGCTTTGATTTGTGTTTGCTTCACAAAATGCCATAATTCTACTGCCAAAACTTCTAGTTGTGTCTAATACCTTGTAATAAAAAATTAAAAGATGATTTTTAGAAGGAAATAACAAAAAACCTAAATCAGTCTATAGCATGAGTGTATTGTTTTATTTTTTAGACCTACAAAAATCAAAAAGTTCTAATACTTATGCAAGCAACTACACTTACCAGGGAATTACACAATGAAATAAATAAGGGCATCCTATTTTAAGAAGGATAGCACAACACTCATATTCTCCTCATTAGGATTTCAGTTATGGCGATTCAGAAATGGACAATGTCTACAAATAATCAGCAGGGGTCTGATTACAAGCACTTGGATGACTAAGTTTCCTGTAGGGTTTGTCCTCGATAGGTAGTCCTCAGTTTGTGAAGTTTACCACACACAGCAAGGATATTTTCCTTTTGGAACTATCTCTGGATGTAAGTATTTTTAGTCAGGTTCAATGCAACATCAACTTCAAGTCAGAAATTGCACAGAAGCCCAGGCATGAGGTGTGACACTTGAACCCTAGACTAACCATATGCATCAGTTAAAAAAGACTGCATTTATGGTGTCTGTAAGAGTATCACATATTATATGTAACAATAATGGTTTCCTTGTTTAAAAGAAGGGGAACCTGCCTTTGCTGCCACATTATCCTTATCATTCATTATTAAGCATTACCTTGTAAAATTCAAATTCAGTGAAAATGTCTTTCAAGTGCAGAGTCCTCCACTTGTGTTATTTCTGTTACTATGCTTATGGTTTCAAAGGTCTTTTTTCCTTTTCTTCTCTTCATAGGAAATGATCTGTTTCTAGTTGCAGTGCATGAACTGGGACATGCTCTGGGCTTGGAGCACTCTAATGATCCCACTGCAATCATGGCTCCATTTTACCAGTATATGGAAACTGATAACTTCAAACTACCTAATGATGATTTACAGGGCATCCAGAAAATATACGGTATGTCGTACTCTAATTAAGCAACATAAGTTTTTTGCTTTAGAATACATTTGGGGGTCCTCCTGTCCATGCCACCTCTCCAAAAGAGTTTGTTAGTGTAGACTCTGCCAGTTGTTATGTCACTGCTTGTGGGTAGGCCAAAGATTTTGATGAAGCTCTTTTACTTTGTTTCTCAGTGTTCACAACTTGCATTCAAATTGGCACTCAGCTGGAATAGTAATTTTAAATGTTTTTAAAAGCCATAAAGAAAATATCTGCAAAAGTATCCCAGACTATGAAAGTATTAAGAAATGTAAGCCTTTAACCATAACGAGCTTATTTCCACAGTAGTCCAAGCTTGTGTAACTGGATGAATTTATTGCTTCTCATTTTATCAGTTATAAACAGTTCCCTGGATGTACAAAATTTGCGGTCCTGCAAAAACCCTTTCTTGTTATAAATATAGCAAATTGATCTCAAAAGAATGTTATTGCCAGCCCAAGATTTTGAGTTACCTTGGGGGGAAAAGGCCCTCTTTAAAATATGTTTGTTTAGGTTTTTTTGTGGCCTCATATAAATGACACGTGATGTAAATAAATTCTGCAGGAATTGAATTCAATCTGACAAGGCAAGGTATTTGAAAATTAAAAAAAAATAATCCGAAACAATAACATTATTCTGATTATGGATTGAATGTACCACTAACTCCTGTTTCACTGTTCCTTACATTTCCAAAGACATGGTTTTGTTCTTGGTTTTAAAGACTTTGATTCCATTGCTATCTGTTAAATAGTCTGGATTTTTCTTTAAAAAGATGTTTTATTTTTCTCTCCTACAGTGTAAAATCTGTGGTATCTGTATGTTAATGCTATGTATCCAGTATATATTATTTGGAATTGCCCAATTAATTTTGTATTTGATTCAATTGTGTACTCACAATTATATTCAGTTTAAAGATTTGTCAGGTTTATACTGAATATTATCGGGGCCATTCCTTGTTTATCTTTACTACTAGAAAGGACAACTATGATCATGTAGAATTACTGTACTGCTAACTAGGACCCCACAGCCTCCATAAAAAATCATGTTTTTTATATTAACAAGCTTTTTAAAATATTATGTTAACAAGCACTGGTGTATATTTTCATAAAGCATAAATAGCAATTTCCAAATGATTGGCTGATCAAGTTTTGTTTGGTTGTTTTTTTTCATGTGTGATTAGCTGGAAGGAAGGTTGTTTCTCATGACCTCATAAGTTGGTAGTCTAGACTTAAGGGCTAGACAAGAATACTTTGCTGAAAACTAACTGCTAAGCTCTAACAGCTGTGGGCTATACATTAGGAGAAATGTGTTACCCCTGGGAAGTAATATCTGACATCACCACCAAACGGCATATGAAAACTTTGGTTTGGGGTTAAAAACTTTCCAATGTGAGCTACTGCAAACTGATTTCTTTGCTCCTTTTAAAATCAAGAAGTGATCTGGATTCATATGCCTCAATAAAAATGTCACAACTATTAAAATAATTACTTTGGTCTGCAGTATTCCTTGAAACACCATTATTAACTGTAAATTATAAATGTCACAAGCCTTAAAACTGTGAATGAAATAAATGCCTTATTAAATTGTATGACAACCATTTAGCGAGTTTAGTATTTCCTTACATAGTCCATCTTGTTCTTTAAAAAGTATACTGTCTTTGAAAAAGTGTCAGAAAATCAAATACCATTTATGCCGTTTTAGAGTTGTCTTACTATTCAAAAGCCTTTCTGAAGCAGGTCATGCAAATGATATTTATTTTTTAAAGTCAAAATTGATTATGTATTTAAGTGATTTGGAGAAAGCCCTAAAGAAAATGAGCAAAATTAAAGTGTTCATCTTGTTTCCAGAAATCTTACTGATACAACTCAAACTTCTTATCTTTTTGTACATGGAAAATAGAAGTAAACATAGTAATATGTGTAGAATGGGAAAGGCATTTTCAGTGCACCCATTGCAAGTCATTCAGTATGCCATTACGGTTATGAATAGCATCTGTCTAGGATGGCCATTTGACTTTCAGGTAGAGAAATTATGAGTGGGAAAGTTATTTCACCTGTCATCAAAGTCTGTATATTATGACAGAAAATGTATTTGAAAGAAGAAAAATGTTTTAAAGCTGCTGTATGGAATTTCAGTTTTTCACTTTAGTTCTTTTTAATCCCTTTATCCTCAGAAGAATTCCTTTAATGACCAGGTATCTAGCTTTATAAGACTCACTGGAAGATAAAAATTAAAATTAGATACAATTAATTTCAGGATATTGAAGAAAACACATGAATTACGGGTTTTGTTTATATGGATGTCTAGGATTTGAAGTCCAGTTTCAAGAGCTCCTATACATAGCAAGGGGCATTGGGGAAAGCTGGGAATGTCCTGTCACTAATGCACATGACATTACGTGGCCTACAAATTCAGTCAGTAGGAAATACAGGTATGCTACAAATATGCATATATGAATTGATGGGTGGATGTTAAAAATACGGGTTGAAAATCCATTGACGATCCTATTAGGAACAGTTTTTTTGTTTTCCTTTATTTTGTAGAATAGACAATGATTCTGTTTTAACAGTTCTTACTCGGTTGGTAAAGTATGTGCTATGAATTACTTCTCATCTGAAATGATGGTGGACTATACCTCCTTTTCTGGTTTTATTAGAATGTAATTCCAATAAGGAAGGAAGATTCTGTATAGTGAAAAGTAATTATTTTCTTCATTTGTGCCTTGATTTTATGGTAGTCATTCATTATACCCTTTAACAACCCAGGGAAGGTATGTTAGGTCACTTTTTCCATTCCCCTTCCACTGTAGGATTTGCACTGCTTACAGCAGATTTTTGTTGTGTATTTCTTCTCTGAGTGCCACTGGTGGGCATGTAAATTACATCCTGCTGCTATATTTTTAAAGGTCCACCTGACAGGATCCCACCACCAACAAGACCTCTGCCAACAGTGCCCCCACATCGTTCAATCCCTCCAGCAGACCCGCGGAAGAATGACAGGCAACCTAAACCTCCACGGCCACCCACTGGTGACAAACCTTCTTATCCCGGAGCCAAGCCTAACATCTGTGATGGGAACTTCAACACACTGGCTATTCTTCGCCGGGAAATGTTTGTTTTCAAGGTAGGAGGCTGTGATTTTTTCAATGTTACATCAAATGTCTACATTTCTTCTTTTTTTTTTTTTTTTTTTTTAAAAAAAATCTCATTTTATATTTCACCCCCTTNNNNTTTGTTTTAAAGCAAACTCTCATTCATCATGACTCCACTTTCCCAGCCTGCTCACAGTTAGAAAGTTCAAGAAAGAAATTAAAAAATAAACATGCACATGGCTTAAATGTCTAACAGAGGACTGCTGTAATGTTCTATTTTGGGAAAATACTCATGTCAGCAGAAACTGTAATGCCTCAAAATGTAAGGGTAAATAAATACTGCATGTTATGGAGAGATAAAAAGTGTAAATCAACTCATGAATAATAGGAATGATTTTGTTGGGAATACAGCCACATCCAGACATACAGTAGATATTGTGTCTTCAACGCTTTTTTTTTTTGTTCCATGGAGGTATAATCTTAACTTTACAATTAGATCTGTCATTTACAAAGGAAGTTTGTCATTGTATTGTGGTTGTGTTGAAATCACAATATCTAAGTAAAGGTCTTTGCCACAAAAGTCTTATTGCAAATGTGTCATTGTTTACTTCCATTCATCTTCTTGCTCTGAGCTGAAAATGTGGTACATGCAACAAATCGAAATAAACAAACTGATCTGAAAGGCAAGCTTTTGATAGAAGGACTTTGCTAAGACTCATGGGCACCAAGCCATCTTCGGAGGATGATCTGCAGTATGGTTTCCAGAAGGCATTGAATGTTGAAGAATAATTACAGAATCATTATTATTCAGTCTGAATTATTCAGCTGACAGGTAGTGCTGTGCAAATGTTCCAGAAACAAGCAACAGGATAATTGGATAATCTATTATTTTCAACTACTGGTATATCAAATTTGCTTAAGCAATAGGAAGCGTGGGGTCTTTGTTTTGTAAATATATGATATGATTCTTTTTAACTTCAACATTATAGGTAGAGAAGAAGGGTCTTTCACAGGAATAAATAACAGTTTTCCCTTCAGCAATAGTGTAAGTTCAAGGGAAGTGCAATGAATTTGTCCCAAAACATGAAGTTCCCAATTCAATGGCTTCTGTTGTCCTTTCTGATAGGACCCATTTCTCCCTTATATGTTTTCTTTTTATTTAATCTACCACTCCAGATAAATCTTATTAGGAAGGCTACCCAGGCTTTCACTTTCTTTAGCATACCTGAAAAAAATATGTATAAATAGCTTTACACAAATTCATTCAAAATTATTGAGCTACCTTCACAACCTGATGGGCAGAAAATATTTTTCCCATAAACAGCTAAGGATTTTGCCAGCCCTGTGGCTGTCAGTCCTTTCCATTTGAAGAGAAGGTATATCTTCAAACACTGGGAGGTCCTGAACCATCAGTGGTTTTATGACTTAAACTCAAAGGTTAAGGAAGAATCTAATTTTCTAACTTGACATTAAACAGGATATTAAAATACCGACTTCAATCTCATGTTACCCACCTCAAGAGCAATAGAACGTATTCTCATTTATTTTAGACATAAATCGACAAATAGTGAAATGCTGTCCCACTAATACAAAATTTCATGTCTAACCAAGTCTGTGTTCCTGGATAAATAGATTCACCACCCTTACTAATCACTCTTACCTATTCTGATTGAAAATACAAATTAAGTTTTCTCCAAAAACGTTTACTGCTTGCTGCGTTAACACTACATATTTACTATACAGTTTGTATGGTTACTAGTGTGCAAACTGTATTTATGTTCCAAAATTAAAACTCCATTCATGATCCACTCCCTAATGAGAAAACACAATAAAACTTTGTTGATGAAAAATGACCACTAACAGAGTGTTCACAGATTTCATGTTTAGAGTCTGACTCTGCAAAATGAAATTGCTGCAATCATAAAAGCAACATGTTGGGCATGGAAGAAAGAGATGACATTTGTCCAGATTAATTTCTTCAAGGGTCCCACAGTTCCTTTTTTCTCTTCAGGATACCTGGGAGCATGGCAAGGCATGCCTTGGGTTAGCACACTAAGCAGTGTTGGAGTTTACTCAAGCATACATGTCTTGACTTTGTAGTCTGAGTGTCTTTGAATGCTTAAGCTAATAAGCCTTAACCTTCTGTTTTGTACATTAATTTGCTAATGAAGATTTTTGTCTGCTAAAGGAGTTGCATTACCTCCTTGAGATTCTTTTTTTTTTTTTTTGTATGGGGGAAGGTGATTTTTGCTGTATGGGGAAGAGTATGAAAGGAGCAGGAAAGGGGAGAAGGAATTAGAAAAGTCAGGGGTTGTTAGTAATTTTCAATTTACTTTGCAGCATCTCGGGGGGGCAGGTTATAAGGAAAAGCTCAGCAAGTCAGACTAGCAGGAGCAGGGCAGGAATTAATTCTCAGAAGGTATAAGCAGGAATGATTGAATTCAGGGAAAGCTTTCAGCAATGGAGGAAGCAAAGCTGGAGGTTCTGTGATGTGGCACAACAAAAAAGCCAAACCTCTTTGCCCTTGCCCCTTAATGCTAGTACAAGGATAGACTGGGAAGTCATGAGTGATGGGCTGAGAGCCGAGTACAGAGAGGTGGAGAAGAGGAGGGGATTGATGGCAGTACTGTACCAGGTGGAAACAATTAAAGAAGAATTATGACCTTCATTGGAAGAATTATTGCTGGATAGTTCCCAGATGAGTTAAATTAATAAAGTTGGAGGCTAATCAAATGATATCCTTTTCTTTCTTTGTCTTTATCCACAGGTCTGTAATGATTGTGTAGCAGCAGATTTTACTGCTTTCTGAATGGCATGTATGCCATGTACCAATTTCAAATTGAAAGTAGCCACTTTTTTATCTCATGGGCAAGTCTCAAGCTCCGGAGCTCAATTTGTTTAAAAAATCCTTGAAATTGCTTGGGAACTTAGCCACAGAGTTGAAGAATGTGAGCCCTTTTGAATAATTAAATTATAATTTAAACATAAAACCGAAGCACAAAAGATAACAGTTTGAGATACACTATGGATTTTCATAGTAGATGAAAAACAATACTAATTTTAAGAAGATTGTTTTCTTTTGGTTGTTGAGCTATTAAGTACACTTAAGAGTATCAGAATATTAGAAACAATTTCTATGTTCAGTCAAATTGATGAGCTTTGTCTGTGGTTTTAAGACTATCTGGCATTCTCAAATGGATATATCCAGAGTAAAACTGAATAACATTAAACTTAAAATGAAGATGGAATTTATACTTATCCATCCCTTTTCATTGTTTTGCCATCACTTCGGCAAAGTAACATTCCTGGCAACACTTGATAAAAATTGTAGGGCTACAGAAATTAAATAAAGAGGAACTGTTCACGTTAACGTGAACAGCAAACACAAAAGTGAAACAATCAACTTATTAAAGATTTCCAAAGATCACCAAATAAAATTAGAATTTCGCTGATCAATTGTTTTCATAGAAATGATTGGATTTTAAGGAAAACAAAGTTATTTTTCATCAAATATACATGGATTACTGACATATAAAAGTATTGTCCCAAAAGGACTTCTTCCTGAATTCTTTAAATTAGATGTCCTTAAAATGCCCCTATTAGCTGTAAAGCTTGGGGACACAGTATACAATAGAAGAAAAATATTAGTTAATATCAATGTATTGTAACTATTGGTTTCAGTTGTCATCAGCTGATATTTTAAAGTGTATGAAGTTTGTCTTAATTGAATGCCGTTTTTTAATTACTGCTATTATTTAACACGTGCTTGAACTGGTGTAAGCAACCATCAGGATAGAAGAATTTCTATGCCAAAATACGAGAGTGCCAAGTTTCTATCTTGAGATTCCAGTTAGCTTCTGTATTTATGCTGAATGCAATTAGTATTTAGCTGTCAGTCTCATTTCCAATCCTTTCTCCAGCTATTTTCTCCCTCTGTTTAGTTAGAACTCCCCTGGGACACAGAAAATGGCTGAAAATGGAGAAAGCCAAATTGGTTTTCTTTTCTGGGAAAGTTGTGCAGAGTGGTATGACACTGTCTACCACTTTAATGGAAAGACACCTCAGCCATTGTATATAGCAATATGTGGTATCTGACAACACTGTCTTTTCCTTAAAGTCTCCTGAGAGCACCTCTAGGGCGACTGCACCATGAAAAGGAACCCCATTGTCTAAGGTCACCAGAAAAGATCCATTAGTGAAGAAGTTTACAGCATATATTTCCACTTTCTTCCTGTGTTCTGTGAATTCACACCGCTTTTCCAGTCTTCTGTAGCAAAACAGTTTTGAAGATAACCTAGGATGTCCTATCAGTAAAGGTACTAACATTAACACCTTTTGAATCTTTTACAAAGTTAAAAAAAAGTTGAAGGGAGCCAATGGTTGCACAGAATATATTGTCTTTCAAAGGATGAGGATCAAGTAACACTAGTTGCTTATTCTGTTATTTTTGGGGCGTGTATAGCTTGTATTTGAATCTACGTGCTGACTGTTCCTTGGCAACAAAATTACTTCTAGCTCTGCTTCAACAACCTGTGTTACTAGCATTAATATCCTTTTTCTTTATGTCCTTTTCAGTTTCACAGATTTTAACAAAATCCTTAGTTTTTTAAACAGGTTACATCTAGAAAAGTAAGCACTAAATGTGTGGAACTTGTCCTGCGTAATTAGCAAGTTAGAGGGACAGGTGACTGCTCTTTGTTTATGTGACACAGATTTTTGCCTCACAGAAGATCATCTCCTATATAGGTTGCACCTGTCCTTTCTTTGTTTAATGCCAAATCCTTATGAAACAAATGAATGGATCCTATATAATCTATAATGGTTTTAGTATTCATGTTGGAAAAGTTAGCTCACTCCTTGAAAAAGCATTTTTAACCACTGTCGTATACTAGGGTGTTTGTTGAAATGTAAGTATAAGAGAAAGAATCTTGTCCATCAGAGTAATAGCATTTACAGCTCAGAGAAATGTCTTCTGAAATGTTAACATTACAGATGGTAGAATATGGAACCAATTTTAGGGAGGCCTTAACAGGCTGTGTTTTACTATTTTATAGTAATTTCTCCACAACTCACAGAAATTTGTTTTCTGACTCTTCATCTGCTAAGAACCATTGTAAAAACATTTATGACATACCAAACAAGCCAAGCCAATTAGGCTGTCATTACCCCTTGGCATTAGCTTAGACTGCAGTTGCTATTATACATAACTGTATAGATGCCATTTAATATCCCTTTCAGAATTGTGTATTTATATAGAGTATGCTGTTAAACACAAAAGGAAAAAAAAAACCACAACTGTTTCTTGATATGTGGTAAACACATGAGGAATTTTTAAAGCATTTTAGCATTGGCTATTTAATCATAACTGGTAGGTCTAATAAAAAATCTGTGAGACGGAGGGAAAATACTACTAATGAAAAGTAGAGACAAAGAAACAGCTACAGTATGGGACTTGACTCACTGTATTTGAACACAGACATTTTTTCAAAGCTCTTCTGGTCTGTTTGTATAGCTGGTTTTTGTCATGTGATGCTGTGGATGTCTGAGCTGTCAGTTGCAGCCTGGGAAAGTTCAGCAGAGGATGTCATGGAAGCAGACACTTTGGGATCTGAGAGGGAAAACCACTTAACATCTGAGTTTTAAAAGACTGGGAAGAGGAGGTCAGAAATAGCTAAGTCTGCAGAGAGCAGACTCCTTTCCCTGCACTTTTTATATCATTATGTTAGGAAGAACAATCTGGTGGAATATGCCATTTTTGAACTCATAAGGGAGGAGTTACTAAGGAATTACTAAGGTAATTCAGGATGTAACCTGAATGGCCTGAATTACCTGTTTTAATTCAGGTAATTCAGGTTATATGTTGAAAAGGAAGGAGAAAAGCAGCAAAAACTCATTGGGGACTTCAATGTATCACAGTAGACCAAGCCCATTGGAAACGTACAGGATGGATGTTTTGTGGCACAAAAAATAAATTGTAGGATGTCAAGAAGGAAAACAGCAGGGACATGCTAGAATACTAAAAAGTCATAACTTGTATATTTTTGATAAATGGGTACTTTTACTGACAGATGTAAAAATATTTTCCAAATGTTACCTAAACCTTTCAGTGTGCTTCTAAGCTAGGGAAAAGTTTTAGATAACACATTTCACAGGTTTAAAATGGAAAGCGCGGTCTGTTCATCACTATATGGAAAGTAGGTAGCATATTCCATCCAGCTGCAGAGGAATTTAGACAAGAATGTAATCACCTGGACAGTAATTGTACCAGAATAATTCAGTTAAAAATCCTTCTACCCTCTCACCTTGTAAAAAATTGTCTTGGACTTTATTACATGGTTTTATGTCCATTCAAAAGATGTCAACCCAGTCATAGCTATATTTATTATCTAGCACCTACTAACCTACAGGTATATTTGTACCCATATAAATATTATGTATAGAAAGTTCTAAAAAATCTTAACTATATTATTAGGGCTTTATTTACAAGAGCATCAGTGTAGTGGATATACATGTTATTGAAACTTGTAAGCAACTTGAACTGATTAACAATCTGTACTATCTGGCTAATAACATTCCTATTTTTCATGTACTAGCCCATTAGAAAGTATAACCTTAGTAGGGTCCGTGACTCAGTATCTTCAGCAGGGCTTTAGATTTGTCAGAAGAAAGGGTACTATTTTTTTCCAAAAGGCTATGTTTTCATTGGCAAACAACGTGGTGTAAAAGGAATTGATCAGTAGCATAGCAGATGGTAGTCAGCTCCTCTCATGTCCATCATATGTGCTTTGCTTTTAATTAGGTACAGTCTGTCCTCTGAGGCCAAACAGTTCCACTATACACGTGGTTCACATTTTTCTGAAGGGCAGCTATCCCTTAGACACTGGTGTCTTTGACTGTGGACCCCTTGAGAGTGTACCACACAAGTGTTTCATCCAATGCAAGTGGTGTTAGCATCTTGTTAACATGTAATTGCTCACACAAATAAGCCCTCACAGGCAAAACACATATTATTATTTCTCCTTATACCATTTTTTGCATGACACGATGGCACCTGTTGCTCAACTACCTCCATACTGTGAGTTTGAACGATGTGCATTTCAATACAGTCCAGGGAGAAGAGGTAGATTTAACAGCTGTGCTGAGACATCACCTTGACTTTACAGACTTCTGAATTTTCTTTTCCCTGAGAGAAAAGCAAGGCAGAATGCCTTGTTTAAATTAAGTTTAAACAAAAGAAAAAACTTTTTCATTGTAAACCCTTACAGATTAAACACTGGAACAGGTTGTCCAGAGGAGCTGTGGAGTCTCCATCCTTGGAGATACTCAAAAGCTGACTGGACATAGACCTGATCAGCTGGCTGTAGATGACTCTACTTTGAGCAAAGGAGGGGATTGGATCTCCAGAGGTGCCTTCCAAACTCAATCGTCATGTGATTTTGCATAGCAATTGAAATACAGGCACTAAAAAGGTATAGCCTCCCAAAATGTTTCTGTGTTACATGTTTTCCCCACTTTCCTCCAAAGGAGGAATCAAGCATTTCTTCCTACTCCCCTGAAACCTCCAGAGGTCCCTCCCAACCTCAGCCATTCTGTGTTTCTGTGAATCCACTGAAATGTGACTCTTTCACCCACTCATTTCCCAGTAGCATTTGATCCATCATCTCTTTTTAGGATATGGCCCTCATAGGCAATATCTAGTGAGATTTGGTCAGGAGATTGTTTTGTGACTTCTGTATTCAGCTCAGAAGAGGCCAGGCAGAGGTGATTGGTGTGTGCGGCTGCTGCTCACAAAGCACTAACAAGAGGACTGCAGGGGAAGGAATGTCCACCCTTTCCAGCTGTGTGAGACAGATCCTCTGCTGTCTCCTCCCCTGTCTCAGCTTTCAAGGGAAATCACTCTCCCTTCTAGGGTCAGGCCCTGGGCTAAAACACTTTATTCAAAGACTGACCCAGTCCTGTCTCTGTGAGACTCTCACCATCTCACGATGAGCCGTTAATACCCACAAAGTGCACTCCCTACCCCAGAGGGTCCTCACAAATTGAAAAGAGGTACTTCAGACTCTTGAACAAGAGTTTTCACAATGGGGTGGAGAGACTGAGCTTAACAGAAATATTCAAGTACTTGTGTGAACCCATATACAAATGTGGTGGGAGGATTTGGGACAATGTTCATAAAGGTTTGTACAGTTAAACGTGAATCTTAGCAAATTCTTATTTCTGATTTAGTTTTAATGTAATAAATACTGAAAAATTTGAGACTAAGTATTTGTAAATCATAGGCCAAAATTCCAAAAATTAGTCATTCTTTAGAAGCTTTTTTGTTTTCTTTTGTTTTCTTTTGTTCTGTTTTTAAGAGTTGAATTGTTGGAATTACTGTCTGTAAGCAAAAGGATATAGTGGGTCAAATTTTTATGTATTCTTAGGAAAGTATTTGTAACAATACTGAATAAAAAATAAAATTATAACTTTATCTTGATCCACAAAAAATAATCCACAGGATCATCCAACTAATTATAGCATGCTTATATGGTGGTTTTATATTTTGAATTGCTATTTTTCTAAATCATTGAATATAACTGTTCCTTTTTTGTTCCCATATATCAAAAGGTTGTTCTGAAATCTAATTGACCATTAACTTAATTGTGCTTTCAATCAGGACAAGTTTTACATACTGTCAAATGCAAGAAATACAGAACAATTATAGTTCTGTGTAGCACTTTCAAGTAAGTGAAAGATGTTAAAAATACAGATAAACAAATGCACGTGAGAGACTTTGATCTGGCAGATTTACTTCTTATGAATAACTCAAGCCTAGACAGAGAATCTCATTGCAGAAAATATATGCACATGAGCCTTCAGTGGGCATAATTGCTTGAGTAAGGCCTAATGATGTGAATTAAACTTGAAAGATGAAATCCTGATTTATTTTTTTTCCCTCACAGTTACAATATTTCCTTGCTGCAGACAGAGAATCCTGTGACCCTATTAATTTTTCACTTGTTATTTTACTACAACAGAAATGACTAACAAAAGTCTGTAACTGAATACCAGGGTTCAAAAGGTATTTAATTTTGTAGAACTTCCCCGTTTTCAGAGACTCAGTGTTTGAACATACTGATTAAAAATATTTCATTGGCAACAGAATAGAAAAAAGCATTATTGACAAAAAATAATTGCAAAAAATCTCAGCAAGGAATAATCTAAAATTACATGGAGGCATATCTTCAACTTCGTACCACCAGCAAGTGTTATCTTGTAATATTAACAATACATTTTAATTGGGGCTATATCCTAATGGAACCAAAGGGAGTAATTGCAGAAACACTTCAAGCACAAGGCTTAATTAAAATTTCTTGTTGTACAAAATTGCGGCCTTTCAACTAATTTAGGTAAACATTTTGGGAAACAATTGGAATGACTTGTAATGTAAGCTTTTTCAAGCAGTAATATTGATCAGTCTTGGAAATATTTGCTTTATCTTGATTTACAGCTAAAACTTTATATTTCAGAAGTATTTGTGTATTTTCAACTTCTTTGGTCCTTTTTTTTTCCCTTTCAAGGAGCTGAGGGTCCACAATACAGAATTTTATCAGTCATTTAAATTAAAAGAAACTGATCTCATTTGTTCCTCTGAATTAGCCATTTCCTATGCAAAATACTGCACTACTAAACAGCTGAGGTCTTAATTATTTAACAGCATTATTATTAAATCTATTATTAGAACAACAAAAATCATGTTTATTTTTTTCAAAAAATCAGTGAAACACTTCACATTATTGATGATCTATTGAAAAATATCAAAAAATTACAATAGATATTTATTTTAATTCTATATTTTCTCAGTTTTTATGAGATATAGCTTGAATATTTTTTAAATGTTGCCTTCCTTGCCTACTGCGTGAAAACTCAGCCCAGTTGAAAGTAATGGGGAAAAAAGTTCCATTGACTGTAACAGATTCAAGATTTCACTCAGAATTAAGTACCTGTGACATGTCAGGGAGACTATCTATTTTGAGTAATACGTATTAGGTAAAATAACACGAGAAACATCAGATTAACTTGTAATACCAACCATATGAACCCAAAAACTGTTTTCCTATACAAAATCAAATTTGAGTATACTACTTGTCCAGTCTATAAATGAGAGTGAGACAGGGATCATTTTAATTAATGATTTGACATATCTGTCCAGTGAGAATATCTTCACTGAGGAGAATAAACTGTATTAGGTCAAAGGTTATACTTGATAATGACAGAGTTCAACACTTTCCCATTCTCCCTAACAATTCACCAGTGTTTCTCCTCAATCTTATCACGATGAAGCCTTTGTTGATGTTTCAGAGTCTGGCCAAATTGTACATTCACAGCTTGTCTGTAATTGAATGTAATTTACAATATTGCATATTCATATAGAAATTCCTTCACTTTCTTCATGATCTAATCCCTGTATCTGAGTGACAGAGACAGTGAGCAAAGACAATCGAATATCTACCATTTTCTTATTTGCATTGTCATGACAGATGTCACTGTTGGCAGCTCTTTGCTGGATATACCACTCTTAATGGCCTGTTTTTCTCTTTGGTGACTGCTGTCAACCTCAAAGTTGAGTCACTCCAAGAATATTGTTGTTCACCTACTGATTACAGTGGCAACTTCTACTGTTTTTTTCTAATGCAACCACTTCCATGGGGAAGATTTACTTGGCCTTGCCCCATGCTACTCAAAGCTAGATTTGGTACCTAGATTTTTTTATTTTTGTTGTCAGCACAATTTCATAGATCACAAACATTAAACTGAGATTAAACAGCATATATTAATGTCTTAGCTTGCACCGGCTTCAATCCAAAATAACACGCATACAGTCAATTATAGAGTTTCTTACATCATGTCTTCTCCTATTTTCATATGTTATCATTTCATCAGAGCTCATTGCTTAATTCATACTGGAAACAACAGGAAAAATTGAGTTTTCAGCAACATTTATTCAGATCATGCTGTATACTTTTAAAATCTGAATTTGTTTATGCCCTGGTCTGCTCATAGAGCTCTTTACAACTGACTTGTGTGGACTTCGTACACCATTTGATGATTTACAAACAGCCTCTTGTTAGTCTATTACCTAAGTGTTTAGTTAGCTAGTTCATTATTTTCAGTCTCTCAGAATACTCCTCTCCTCAATTGCACAATTATAATAGATAGGTTTTGGGGCAAAAGCTTGGGACATTTTGGCCTTCGGAGTATTGCATTAGTTGACATCCATGGCCACTGAGGATAATACATGAACAAAAAAGGAAACTTAACAGAAATATATACTTATTTGCATTTAGAAAGGTTGGCATATATAAAATTAAATGCATTCTTACATTGTTTACAAGTCTCTGGTTCCTTTTGCAAAGAAACACAGCTCTGACCTGAATACATGTTTTCTACTTCTGAAATCTTACGTTTAGGTATACCAAACCATGAAGTGTTGAAGGCTGATATACATCTTTTCACATCTACTCATTAAAGGTATGCATATGTGGACAGAGGTGGTATGGCCCTGAAATCAGTAGGGTAGGTCCTCTTCCATTTCCCCTACATAGATTGTGTAAAAGGAGTGGGATATGCTCTTGAGAGCCCCAGCCGTGTTAGAGTAGCTTCAGTCTCTTGTTTATACATGGACTGTCCTAAACTACTGCAACCAGGAGGAAATACTTAAATTAGTCACTGTTTCTTGCTCCCACGTGTGGTTCTGTTATGACTCATCAGGGCTCTGAACCTTCTTTTGGTCTCCTCAGAGAATCCACGCAATGTGCATTGTGGGGAAGGCAGGGAGACTGGTTAAGTGGTAGGATGAGCACATACTGCATCTGCACTTAGGATCACATCGAATTGCATCTGTATTGCAAAGCCAGGAAATCTGGCTTCAGTAATTATGAAGCTTCAAGGGAGGGAGATGATTATTTTAGGTCTTCGGAGAGGTAACAAATGTCAATAGGAGAGTTACCAACACAGCTGTTTTCATGCGTTGTACTTGTGTATGTGTGTATGACAACCTACAGTGTGGTTTCCAACAGCTCATGCTATGTCCTCACCCACTGGCATCCATCTTTGTTTACAACTTGTAATGTTACTGTTCTATTAGGAACATTTTGTCCAATTTTTCACTTATTCTTTAAATGTTTTTTTCTTCTTACTTTTTGTGAATGCTTTCCTATTATTAGTCACAGAATCATAGAATCATAGAATGTTTTGGATTGGAAGGGACCTTCAAAGATCATCTAGTACACCCCACCCTGCCATGGGCAGGGACATACATATGCACATGGAGAGAAACACAGATGTGTATGAATTTATGGGTACGACAGAAATATGAAAAGACAAGTGATATAGTGATAAGTCATATAAATATTAAATACATCACAATTCATTCAGAGTAAAAAGATCACTGCTTAAAGGAAATGAACACTGTATTACATCTAGGAAAAATATTTTGAGTACGAATTTCTGTGTTCCTACAATATCAAGAACAGATTTTTGATAGTTGGTTTTGGCTAATCTTGGTGGATATACTTTGTTACTTCTTCGTCTTCACAAGCTTTTGGTCAAAGAGAGTAAATGATAATGACTCATATTTTATTTCCACAGTGATAAGGGATTTAGAAGTTTCCTGTAGCTGGAAATTACGCTAAATGATCTCCTAGACATCCATAGTTTACAAGCCACAGGCTATTCATGTAGGTGAATATTATTTTTTCCTGAGTGAATCCTTCTGTGCTCTATTTGGAGTTTTCCAGTCTTCTTGGTTTGCCAGTGGTATCTAGCTGGGTTAAAGAAACTAGAAACGAGTATTTATGGCTTTGGCTTAATCACAATATCTCCATTTGACTTCTTTCAGTGTTTTCCCTGCCTACATCTAGAAATTTTGATGAAGCGGGTCATACCTTCTCTGGATTGTCAGTAACCTTTGGTTATCTAAGACAATAGCCTCCATTCCATCCTGTTTTAATCCCTATGTTTTGGGGGTAAAAATAAAGAGAGGGAGTTGACTTTGCTTTCCTCTGTCCTTTTTGATTTTCAGGGAGTGCCCGAGTCATTACAAAGAACCTGATGACTCAGACATATTCGTAGTAGTTGTTAAAATAGTCTGGTCACCCTCAGGCAGATGGTGAAGTATCATATTACAAGGGATAAAGTGATAAGGGCAGACAAGTAGAGAAAACACAATTATTCTGATTTCATTGCAACAGTCGGTCTGACAAAGATAAGTCTGTCCTGGACCATTTTCACATATTTGTATGTCTATTCCTTACAAAATGTGGAGTCAACAATTTCAGACTGATGAGAAATAGATAGAGTATAATTCGGGGGAGGGGGTGTGTGTGTGCTAGGGAGGAGTTACAGAAAAAAATGTAGGCACACAAACCCAAATATTCTTTATTCTATTCTCATGGCCCAAGATGGATAGCAAAAATAAATTACAAACAACTGTGGAAAAAAAAAAAATCCTTAATTTTTATATAGGATCTGAGGTGGTACTCTTGATCTTCTCCAGGAAGGAGATTTTTGTTCTAAAGGTCTGTGCTATTGTTGGTAAGACAATGTAGCATAGTGCTAGGGAATACTGTGCAGCTAGGAAAAGAATCTTGAAAATACTTTTATGCTGATATTCTGTTTATTTCTAGGGAATTGCACATGTTTTCAAATCCACTTGGCAATTTTAGTAAAGGGAAAAAGGTAGTCCAAAATTCTTGATACTTTTTTTTTTTTTTTT
>VYZM01023303.1:20117-65483 GCA_013398915.1 Dromas ardeola
TCTTCTCCTCCAGGTAAAAATAATCTCTCACACCCTTCTCTCCCCTTTATGTGAATGAACCTAAAAATAGATTATGCCAAGAGTATATCGGAAAATACTGTGCATAGTTAGTGTTTGAGTTTTTTGCAAGAACTTTTGTTCAGCAAATAGACACACCTGAGCTTACCTTTCACACTTGTGAGTTGTACCATCTCAAAAGAATCACTTACAGTCACTTCAAGATGTATGGGAAATTATGTGCTGGTGTTAAGTGCTGGCCACAAATATGTTGTATATGGAGAAGAGGGTTCACCTTGATATTCTAGAAATCTGATCACACCGAAACCTGATACGTTAGGCAGACAAATGTAACTTTAAAGGCTTTTTAGGTGTGTGCAAAGATTAGATATCAGAAATGTTGATCAGCAAGTTGTCTTTAACAGCTCTTTTAGTCACCAAAGTAAATTAAAGAAAACTACTCTATTTTCTCCTTCAATTTGCAGTCCCACTGTAGCAGTATTTTGCTATTTCCGGGAATTCAGGAAAAGAAATTTTCCAGAAGCTGACACTGATTAGTGTATTTTTGTTATCAGAATGAAAGAAATTGAAAAAGTAAAGAAAACATTTCTGGAAGAACAGTAAGCCGCATTCTGGACAATACTTTCCACACTAAGACCTGCAGTGATGTCTGTAATTTGCATTTTCACAAAAGACCTCTCACATTACTGTTGCTACAAAGAAGAACTAGAGTGTGGTTGCTTTGTTGTGCTTTACCACCTTGTGAAATAGCAACATAGGCATGAAACCCTTAAGTAAATGTTGCCGTTTTTCACATGGTTTTGTGTATGAGCAGCTCAACTTCTTGAAGTACCAGGTCTGGTCCCATTCAGTGTTTGTGAAACTGATAGCACTCCTTGAAGTAAAAAGCTTTGCTAAAAAATATTTCATTTATTTTCTTGGTATTGATTTTTGAAGAGAACATTTTTATCACGTAACTTCTGTAATGCTGTAATAAAATAGTTGTTTATGATACTTCTATTTATAAGTCTTCCTTTCTTAAAATGGGGTGTTTTATTTTTTATGTAGATCGAAAGGATGCAGAGGGCTGGGAAACAGTTCAGCGTGGAAGGCCTGTTCGATCTCGATCCACAGCTTTGGCAACAAAAAGTCCTGTAGCTGCAGAATCACAAAAGTCCAAAGGTGACAGTGACAAAGAAAATCTCATTTCACCACCAGCAGAGAATACGTGTGGGAGTTCGCCCACTGACAGTGATGCATCCAAAAGCATGGAGCTTGTACAGAAAGATCCTTTACATCAGTCTGAAGGTCCTCTTACTGAAAAGGCTCAGGTCAGTACAATTTTGAACCACATTCTAACCTTAAATCTTGAAACTTTTTCTTTAGCGTATTTTTTAAAGGTAGTGTTATCTAGAGCTTTTATTCACTGACCAGATTGGAAAAGGATTTAAAAATAATGGCTATTTCAGTTACATTTATGGAACCACATTAAGAGGTTGGCACAAATAGGCAAGTTAAAAATCACGAGATGAACCATGTATTTTACAATGCTGTGGATGGGTTTCCCATGTTGTGCAAAAACGCAGCATCAGGCACATCTCATACATAGAAGATCAACAGGAGAAAGATCCAACTTCCGCAAGGTTATGAGATACTGAAATATACGTAGAGTTTTTTGTATCACTCACTGTGAGGTCGCAAGGTGTTTTGTTAAAATCCTTTTGACTCTAGTGACTTTAAAAATCAGTGTGTTACATTTCGTTAATTGTGTCAATGCTACTTGTTAGTTCACAGCACACGCCTCAGAAGACAATGGGAGCACTGTCACACCATTGCAAGAAGATTCCTTACAAACGGTTTCTGAGATGCCTCCAGTTCTCATAAATACTGTCTGTACTTCAAAAACGCTGCAGATTAATGAAGCTTCCTCCCTGAGCACTGATACTATAGACCAGCATCAAATAGAAAAGGCTAAAACTGAAACTGAAATGGATCCCTCGGATATTTCAAATGTGAGTGCTGCCAGATTGGTAAGAAATCTTACAAGATTTCTGAGTAAATAATAAATATAAGCCTTAATTTTCTCATTCTGTGTTGCACAGTGTTTATTGTTAGCCTGCTGCAGAAATTGTAGAAAAGCCTATAAGGTACTTGCTGTAGAAAAAATAATTTGTTGCGCAGATACTTTTCATGATAGAATTTAATTCCAATAAAGTTTCTGAACTTAAGCTAGAAATATACAAATGTATTATTTGGAATAGAGAGTTCTGTGTTGTCATTACTTTTTTTACATATATGTCTGCCGTAATTTTTCATTTCCTTCCACTATCAGTCATTTTAAGTCAGGCTCATTAGATTTTGCTACTTACTCAGACTGGAAACACATGGGATATCAAAATTCTGTTAGAAGCAAACGTAGACCTCTGCCTTTTAAGACTGGCTGAACTGCTCTCTTGGATCTTTCTGTACAACTAGCAGTTTGGATGAATGCCATTCTTAAGCAAGAAATGTGAAGTCAGTATTCTGTTTTTATGTGGCTTCCCGAAAAGAATGTCCTTTATTGTCAGTAGAATTCTGCAGGTTTCAAGGTGTGTCTGTTTTACTGGGTTCTCTGAGTGGAGAATTGCAGTAATGCTACGTAAAATCCAGGTTATACTTTCAGGTTATGTTTTTTTTATTTTTTTTTCAGAAATCAGATTAAAATTCTGATTTGCAGAAGTTTTCCTGTAAATCTTTCCCTTTATCATCTTTTACAAAGTGGACTTCTGCTAGGTAATTTCCAAGTCAAGTATCTGTTTGTCTGTAGAGCTGGTTTCTAGTATCTCATCCACTAACATTGTTTCCGATTCTCAGTTATTAATTGTTCAGGATGCTGACGGTTTGGTGGGATCTGTATCTCCTGTGAGCGTTTTGCTACTCCTGATTAGATTGCTTTGAACACCAATTTTGTGTATTGTGGCGTATTGTTTGGGAGCCAGAGTGGAAATGAACCAGTTAATACTGGACATCAGGGAAGGAGAAGACAATCAGTCGGCATATTCAGGCTTACATTCTTGACTAACCGTCTTCCCATTGAAAAGCAAGTGTAGCCTGAGATTCCGTTGTATTAATTACAATTTCCAGATACAGTTCATCTGCAGATCCGTTTTCATCTTTAAATAATGCTTTGGAGTATGATTCCTTTTCTGGAGGTAACAGCAGGGCATGCCATTAATGTTTCAGAGTGCAAGTTGCTTAGTCCCTAAGACTAGGTATTTAAAAGACTAATTAGAGAAGAACTGCCTTTGTTGCTTTTAAAGACAGTGTTTGTGTAACACATTTTGGAATGATGTGAATCAGAATTAATTTCCTAAGTGTTTCATTTAGCTATTAAATGAGTTAATAGTTGCTAACAGTTTTAGCAGGGTTTATATTTCAGTTACCTACACAAAATATAGCAGCAAAGGAACTACAGGTAGTTAGAAGTTGAACAAAATATCATATAATTCATATTAACTATATGGTAACTGATTTTTTGTGCCTGCTGCTGATTTGTTTTTTTTTTTTTCTGGTTTCGTGTTTCCTACAGTCTATGGCAGAAGTCCTTGCTAAGAAAGAAGAGTTAGCAGATCGCCTGGAAAAGGCAAACGAAGAAGCCATTGCTAGTGCTATTGCAGAAGAAGAGCAATTAACTAGAGAGATTGAAGCAGAGGAAAACAACGACATTAATATTGAGACTGACAATGATAGTGATTTCTCTGTGAGTGTTCAATTTATTTTAAAGTACTCAACTTCAAGCTGTCTTTGATGTCAGCGGAATATGAATATAGAATTTGTTAGTGTTCATTTTTGCATTGCTGTAACCTGTTTTAGGTGCAAATAAGGTAAATAGTGTCATGTAATAGTTATGCCATACTGTCTAAGGCATATTTAGTCTTACTAACCTCGGCAGCACTGTGCCGCTGAGTGGTACAAAGTCCTCTGATGTTGCAGTCATTCTCCTGCTGCCTGTTTTTGTGTGCAAAACTGGGACAGCTGGGACTTGCTTTTTCATTGCTACCACACAGGAGCTACTCTCAGTGATGCAGAAGTCTCCATCCCTACTGTCAGAAACAGCAGGAACAGCATCTGTCTTTGAGATGGTCAGTTCAGTTTGGAAACATGGCTGAATATCACTGAGTTGGCGCTGTTTAGTGTGTGTGTACACCTGTGCATTAAGGTTTATGTTTTTACTGTCTGGATCATATTACGTTTCAGGCTGGTATGGGCAACGGAAGCGTATCTTTCTGCGGTTTGTCTATGGACTGGAATGATGTTCTGGCAGATTATGAAGGTAAATTTTCATATATTACTGTGCTTATGTTGAAATGGCAGCACAATATAGAAAAATGCCCATTTTACTCATGGCTAGTTAAGGTTTCAGAAGATCCCCCTAACATCTAAATATTATTTCAAGTGATGTTATTTTTTATGTTATTTCCTTAGGAAAAATGGACTTGGGTGTTCAGACTTTGTCTGTGTGTCTTTGTTCTTCAGCTCTCTTCCCCCATCTCTATATTAGAATTTGAAAATTTGTTATCCAGTTTTGTCTTAACATTTCGATAAAAGCGTAATAAAATCATTAAGCATTGAAAATGCACAGGAATTAGAGATGCTTTAGTCTGTTTGCACCTTCCTTAGGCTTAAGAGAACCCATTTGGGCAAGAACTTCGAGATGAACTAAGCCTTATTAATTGCACTTCTCCCAGAAAAGTGTGTTTAAATTAGTTAAGTGTTTGTTTTCTTTATGTACAGCTCGTGAATCATGGCGCCAGAGTAATTCTTGGGGAGACAGAGTGGAAGAAGAGCCTGCACGTCCACCTGGGCATGGAATACACATGCATGAGAAACTGTCATCACCGTCACGCAAAAGGTTTGCGAGTTGTTACCTGTCTTGATTAGCCAATGAAAACAAGCAACCAAACTCATGGCTGCATGAAACTGTTCATAAATCTACTTTCTTTAAGTCTGTGGGTGGAAAGTGTTCTTGAAATCAGTATACTGTTTTCGTAACGAGCTAGGCTCGTGCTACGTTGTCCAGTAAGTAAAGATTTGAAGACTAACAGAACAGTATTTACATTTAGGGGAAATAATTGCCCTCCAGTGGCCTGTTGGTTTTCTCTTACTGAAAATGACATGGATTTGTTTGCGACACTGTCAGTTAATGTTGTCTCACTTGCTTTTGCTCCGCTTTTGTTTTTTATTAAAAGAACAATAGCAGAATCCAAAAAGAAGCATGAAGAGAAACAAATGAAAGCTCAACAGCTGAGAGAAAAGTTACGTGAAGAAAAGACACTGAAGCTTCAAAAATTAATGGAGAGGGTAAGTTTTCTGTAATACAGAGGAGCCGGTCTGCTGCATTTCAGAAAAGCTGTTTTTCCCACATAGTCTAGAAATGGTAAGAGATTAAAACTAGCAGTGCAATGAAATTTTCCTCTGAGTTCATGTAGTTTTCACAGATGACTCGCGCATCACAGGTATTAAAGAAAGCATTATTGCAAACCATGAACTTCTGTGAGAGTGTTGCTGACACACTATACTGACTCACATTCAGGGGAAGCACGATAGAAGTAGAAATGTGTTGCATGTTTCCAACATAAATGCTAACCTCACCAAACTGAAGCAGTTAGCAGTCAGTGTACTTTGGGTTAAACTTAATGCGGGCTTTGTGTAGGGCATCAAAATCTTTTATTACTGTAAATCTTCAAATATTAGAAAATTCTGAGGAAAATTCAGACCTTGTTTTCAGTTACTGCATCGGTAAAGAATTTACTCATTATGCGTAGGAGAAAGATGTACGGAAATGGAAAGAAGAATTATTAGACCAAAGACGCAGGATGATGGAGGAAAAATTACTCCATGCAGAATTTAAACGTGAAGTGCAGCTACAAGCAATTGTGAAAAAAGCACAAGAGGAAGAAGCTAAGGTAAGTTATTTTGTTTTGAAGGGGAACTATTTAATAGTTTTGCTTGTATATGTTTTTCACCTCAGAGTGCCTATGGGTATGTTGTGAAGGATGGTGTAACATGTGTGAACCATGAAGCGGATAAATGCCTATAGTACTTTAATATGTAATTTCATAAGACCAGCATTAGATGAATGCTTTTTGGTTTGTCTTATTCAGATTACTTTGATAAACATTGTCATGGTTTAACCCCAGCCAGCAGCTAAGCACCACACAGCCCCTCACTCACTCTGCACCCCTGCCCTGGGGGCATGGTGGAGAGAATCAGGAGTGTAAAAGTGAGAAACCTCATGGGTTGAGATAAAAAACAGTTTAATAATTGAAAAATATAAAAATAATAATAATAAATGTAATGAAAAGGAAAATAACAAAGAGAAAGAAATAACACCCAAGAAAGACAAGCAATGCAAATGAAAACAAGTGCTCACCACCAGTCCTCAGTGCTCAGCCAGTCCACGAGCAGCAGCCCTCCCTGCCAGTCCCCCCCTAGTTTGATTGCTGAGCATGCCGTTATATGGTCTGGAATGTCCCTTTGGTCAGTTGGGGTCTGCTGTCCTGGCTGTGTCCCCTCCTTGTGCACCCCCAGCCCACGCCCCAGCCCCTTGTGCGCTGGTGGGTGGTGTGCGGAGCAGAAAAGGCTTTGACTCTGTGTAAGTGCTGCTCAGCGATAACTAAAACATCCCTGTGTTATCAACACTGTTTCCGGCACAAATCCAAAACATAGCCCTGTACTAGCTACTGTGAAGAAAATTAACTCTATCCCAGCCAAAACGAGAACAAGAAAAATGAAATATTTTATTTTAAAGACTGTTTTTCCCAAGTAAAGATACATGCATCTACTTAAAATTAAAATGTTAGATTATATAATGAGCATGTATCCCAGCTGTGATTGATGCAGCTGTTCGTCCATGTTATTTAAGAAAAGCACAACAAAACTGATTGAGCTTTTTTACTTAGTTTGCTGTTTCTGTCTTTTGGATTAAAATGATTTCGACATTACCTAATTCAGTGTAACGTACCTTCATTATTATTTCATTACACTGGTGTGACTTCTGTAATCATATTAACTAAATCACACTTGCCATAATTCCCCAGCTAAGCAGATGTTTCAAGTACTGTGTGTGTTTAACTGTGTAAGATCTGCTGCCTCTTGAGGTTCTTGTGTGCTGGAAACAAAGGTTAATTGGGCCAGAAGGCTTTAGAGAAACAGCTGATGTAGGTATAGCTGAAGACCATGGTAAGACCATTGTTGCTGCCCAGTTGGTTATCTAAATTCCCAGTGCTTACTTGTTTGCTGAACTGTGAAATCCATTCTGTAAATGGATTCTAGTCAGTAAACAAAGCTACAAATATTATCCTACCACCTTTTACGTGATCTGTTGTTGTCTGTCCATGTATCTTCTCTTTACTCATTTCTTTTGTGGATACAGACAGAGCACGAACTTTGAGTACAACGAAAGAATTTCTGTTTCAGTCATAGGTTTGAGTATGGTTTATAGCTAATACATTTTTATGATTTTCCTCAACTTTGATTCTATAATTTTGATTTTGTTAAATCAAAGTTAAGTTAAATTAAGAGTTTGCTTTTTTGCATCCATGTAAGTTTCTAAGGAATTTGCATTTAAAAGCCTAAAGTTGACAAGAATTTTATTCAACAACTTTGTAGCCAGGACAAAATATTTAATACCTTCATGAACCTAAGTAGTAGAAAAGCATATTCTTTGATGTTTTTAGTATACACATTAAAGTACTTAAGTTAGCCTTTTCATATTACTTTCTTTTTTTACTCTTGTGTATTGCACTGTCCTGTGGTTGAAAAAAATAATATATATGTTTGTGAAATAGGCTGTACTGATAAGAAATATTAAGACAGTGGGCTTGTTCGGTTTTTTTCTTATTCATAGTATGTATAGTTTCGCTACTTTATTCACTAAGTACCCATCTATTTCAAGTTAGATCAAAAGACTTAAGTATTTTACTGATTGATCCATCTGGGTCTTAGCATTCCACATTTTGTGAATGAGAAAATAGACTAATGAAGACTTGTTGCTGAGAAGACTGGGAAGATTTTCCTGGTATTTACCCAAAGCTTTTCTGATACAATTCAATTTCTCTTTTTTCATATTCCGTGGGCTATCCTCTTTAAAAAAACGAAACAAATAAACAAAAACCAACAATCAAAACAACCAAACCAATAAAAAAATCAAAACCTTGTTTTCCAACTTGATAGTTTTCCAACCCATTCTGGAGAAATGTCCCACCAGTTTAATTATCAAATGGATAATTAACAAATGGATGAAATTCCCCAAGAATGAAACTTGTTTCAATATCTCAGATCTTTTCTTACACTTTCTGATTATTTGCAGGTGAATGAAATTGCATTTATAAACACCTTAGAAGCTCAGAACAAACGTCATGATGTACTGAATAAACTAAAAGAATATGAACAACGCTTAAATGAATTACAAGAAGAACGTCAACGAAGACAAGAGGAAAAACAAGCGCGTGATGAAGCAGTTCAGGTATAATGTATCTGTAGTTGCGGGGGGACAACAAAATTCATTTTTTTTTTTTTATTTATAATGTTTCAGCAGTGAGAGGGAGAAAGGTAAGTCTTAATGCCTCTGTAGCAGAGGTATTGTAGATGCTGGGTGGATAATTCATGCCTGTCTTAAGCTTTTTTTAAAAAATTATTTCTTACTCCATTATAAGAAAATCTTTATGTTTTGGTAACACTTAAAACTTTGAGAGAGGAAACAGAAAAATATGCCTTATCCTATGCCTAGTGTCGTAATTACAATACTTTTTACAGGGTCAGTGAAAACCACAATGCAAATGTGTTTGTGTTCCTGGAATCCTGTTTTTTGTGATAATTTTTTGTTGTTGTTGTTTTTTTTCAATATAGCATTCCAGTACTAAGTTTCCCCAGCCCCACATATCCCCAGCCTCACACATCCACTTTTTTTGGCACCGTTCTCTACGTCAGAATCTAAGACATAAGTTTTCTTCTTATGTAAACGCTTCCACCTTCTCTAGATGTACGTCAGGTCACCACAGCTGTAGGTCTCCCATGAAACCAGCTTCTGCCAGAGCTTAGTACTTAGCGTTAGCAGCGGGTTCTATCTCCTTGTTGAAAAATGAGGCATGTTACTGACTTCAGTGGCTCAGAAGCCATAGTGAGACAGAAGGTCCTCCAAAAGTGCTGGATAAAACCCTTTTTGAGAGAATATATTATTAAAAGTTTCTGGTTTTCCAAGGGTTGATTGCGCTATCAGTGAAAAGTACCCTTCCAGATTGTCTATGAAAAAACTGCTCTTGGTGATCCTGTTTTTTGTAGTTACTCATACTCCCTTATTCTAGAATTCCTGGAGTCCCTTTCTGGGATTTTGAGGTATTTTTAACTCTTTTTTTGTCTCTGCTATTTTATTTAGTCCTTTCCTGGGTCGTATAGTCATTAGGCTGTTCTTAGGCTGGTAGTTGAACTGGAGCAACCACTGCAGACAGCTTTTAGTACTAAATCCCACTTATGACCACCCTGTTCTGTCCATGTCCTTTCTGACGGACCAGGGATCAAGATGATGGTTTCTGCTGTGCTTTTTCCATGCACAACTAGCTTAACGGTTGAGCAGAGCCCTGTATTTTGAGGTATGCTGTAGCTTTCCCTGCTGTCCTCTATAAAACAGTGTGCATTCCCCTCACAGGGGAGCTTTTCCTGCATTGTTGTGGCGCTGGACCCACTCCCACTATAATAATAATGTTTTTAGCAGTTAGTGTAACTACAAACAAGTAATTCCACTTCATTGAACTGAAAGGAATCACAGGATTTCTGGCCTGTAAGTATGAATTAATTTTGTGGAAAAAAAACTTCCTCAAACACTGGAAGAATGCATAACTTCTAAGCATAACTAGTTTACGTACTGTAACAGTGATGGACTTTTACTATACATGGAATTGAGTCATTTAAAATCACAAGGATTCTCAAAACGGTATAAAATTTTGGTATCTATGGAAACTGGGCTGCTTCTGCTTATCTACCTGGACCTTTGTCAGCCTCAAGTATTTCTCAGATCCATTCAATAAAATCTACTTGCTTTTTCCTGACACCAAATTTTGCAGATTCACCTTTAAACCCTTCCTGCCATCCAGCTTATTTAAACTTTATAATTATAGGATCTACGAAATATTTTTTTTTTCTTGTTAGCTTTTGCTTTCCTTTCTATTTAGTAGCACTGGTATCTAATTCAAAATGTGCAGGTTGTACTGGAGCCTTAGAGGTCTTTGTAAGGAACGTCCAGCAGAACTAGTATTTGTTTTTATGATGCACTGGGTGTATTCTGTAAAACAGTTTGCATTCTTGTTGATTTAATAGTACAGTTGTAGTAAAGTATGACATACCTTGTCTCATTTATTTTATTAAGAAGGAAATTAATGTATTTGTGCAGTGCTGTTACTGAAACTTTAGGCAGGGAAGAATATGGTTACTGTGAAAGCCACAGTTTTGGTTCTCCATTACCGAGCTACGTTGCCAGTGGAGATGAAGACAGTGCAGTTAACATCTTATTCACTAGTAGGAAATGCTGTGCATGAAATAAAAATAGTTCACTTATTTTTGTAGTTCCTCATTTCTTGAATGAAGTATAAGGTTAGTGTTTTCTAGTTTTAATATATCTAAATTTTTGTAAAGCCAATATTTAAGAATGTGGGGCCCTCATCTAACAATGTAAAAATGTTCATCGTTCCAGCAAGTTTTGGGTTGTGCTAATGAAATCTCATACTGTCTACTGAAATTATTTGCTGATATAGTGATGTGCATTTGCAGTGCTGGAGTTCATGGCAAGGAGTATATTTAAAAAATGTATTTAAATTTCTATTTTTTGGTTATTCTGTCATAAAAAACAGACTAGTTTTTCAGTAAGATAAGGATTTGAAGAACACATTAAAAGTCCGCTTCTCCCCAGACTTTCAGCTGAACAAAATAATCGCATTTCCTCTTAGTAAAACTCACCAACTTAATGTCTACTTATAAATGTCTTACTTAAATATACAGTTTCAAATATGCTTTGTTTTTACATTTGTTGCTGGTAGAAGTATAGTCATTCTGTCAGAAAGGTTTATAATGCCATGTATAATTTCTTAATCATATATTCAGTGATAGCGCAAAAATTAATTGTCAGAATCTCTTTTGTTTTATAACATTCAGATAGTTCAGAATCATAATTTAAATATTAATATTCCTTGGGACCATATGCTATTTCTACATTATCTGTATCCTGTAGGATGTTTAAAATGTTTTCAAGTACTCTCATTAATGAACTAGTTGTATAAGCTTCTAGAGTGGATAGACTTTTTCAGGATGAGCAAAATATATGGCCAGTTAATGCGTAGCTTAGTTCATACAACTGTGCTTTCAATGTATGTTCAAGCTTCTGAATATACTCATATTTGCATGTTATTCCTTTATCTAACAAAATCACAGTTCTTACTTCATCATGAAAGTAAAACAAAATTCTATAAGCAGATGTTAAAATACAGTTTCCTTTAATTCCTTTTTGTTTTTTCCTAAAAGAAAAGTTAGAATTTACTTTTCTATGCCTAGGAGCGCAAAAGAGCCCTAGAAGCAGAACGGCAAGCCCGAGTTGAGGAGCTGCTGATGAAGAGGAAAGAACAAGAAGCGCGGATTGAGCAGCAGAGGCAAGAGAAAGAAAGAGCACGAGAAGATGCAGCACGGGAGAGGGCCAGGTAACTTTGCAATAATCTCATCGGTTCCCTGCCCTTCATCGTTATCCTTTCCAGCAAACTGCTGCTTTTCTACAACAACAGTACCTTCTTAGCTCTTCAGCCTTAGTATTTTAAAAAGTAGCATTAATAAATATTCTTGATGAATGGTTTGAAAGAAGAAATCAGGTGAGTAATCATAAATTTTGTAATAGATTTTTGTATTCCTTAGATACATGCAGAACATAACATGCAAGGCTGTATTTTATTATATTCATCTGAGTTTTATTGCTAACAAGACCTTTTAATAATTTGACTTTTTAATATTTTAGCTTAGTTTTCAAGAGAAGCAAGATTAATGTCCCTGTGTTCCCCATTTCCTCCACTCTCCAGTAACTTTTGGACTTACTGGCATCAATTTGAATTCACCTTTTTTGTAGACACCAGAGATTACATTTGTGAAGCACAAAGCCGGGAAATCAGGCTTCATTAATTCTACTGCCCACGAACTGCTTGGTTTATGTTTTTGCCCATAATCAGAAGTTCATAAAGGGGTTTTTATGTGGGCTCTTCTCTCTCTTTCTTTTGAGCCAAACATGAGGTACAGAGAGAATGAATGTTGGGTGGCATTGCTGTGTGTGAGAGAGGTTTACTTTCAAGTCTGATTCAGGAAAACCACTTTCTGCTTGTTTAATTTGCCAAATTCTATCTGTATTCACCTCCTATTGTTCCCTCTTTCCCTATAGTTCTACTGCCACAAGCATTCCATAAAACCTACATAGAAGTTACGTTTTTCCTATGACAAGAAGTATTCACTAGTGGTTCTTCAAACATTTTTATTGTCACAGCTTGTTTTCTTCAAAGTTGTCATGAAAAGGGGTTTTTTATTCCTAGTAAAATATTCAGAAGTGCATTGATCACCTTCTTTCATCTTCCAAATTCATAAGTAATTCTAGCTTGACATCATAAAGAGATTCAACTTTCAATTAGATGTTTAAGGAATTCTGGATAGGATCTACGGCCTTGCCCAGGACTTCATGGATCTTTTCATCAATATATTGAGCCAAAGTCACAGTGAGATAGAGTCAGCTGGAAAGGATCCTTCAGTATCTTATTCTCATTCACAGGCACTTGGGGAAGATTAGGACTAACAGGGAGAATTTTTGTTACGCTCTTTTGGGAAGATAGACGCTGCACGTGTAAGGCTTCTACATCTTTCTGAAATTTGAGGAAACCCTCACAGTAAGCAAATGTGAGATAATTGTCCCATTGACATCTTTGCCTTCTGAGGTCTTCTGCGGTTAGAACTTGTCTAAAGGCTCAAGGCATATAATTCCTTGCTCTTTTTTTTTTTTTATCAATTTTAATCTGTCACTTTCCTTTGTTGAAGAACAGCAGTTTCCATTTGCCTTCTCTTAGTACTGTGTTTCAGCAGATTTCTTCTATATTTGCTACTATAGCACTCAGCTTTCAAATGCTTTGTACTTGATATTGCAGTACTGTGCTTGCATTTGTTTTTCTTTGCCAGATGCTGATTATACAAGAGAGATTTTTATTTCCTTTTTTTTTTTTTTCTTTCTTGATAATTTTGGGAAAGAGTAGGAAAGAATGTACGTGTGGTGCCCTAAAATTGGGTGATTCTGTTATGTCAGAGTCACTGCATCTCCTTAATAGCGGTTCTGAGGTTTCTCTAGCACAGTAGAATTAGAGGAGGATTCAAAGTTTCCTGGTTTAGAAGTTCAGGGAGAGATGAGCTTGACAGGAAGCTGGCTCTACTGTCCCTTCCATCTTGGACTTCGGCAGCTTTTGGTGGAACCTCGTGGTATCATTTGGTGTTTTGTTTTGTTGTTTGGTTTTTTTTCCCTGCTGCTAGGATTTTACGCTTATCCTGAAGATTTAATACTTGCTGGAATGAATAATTTTTGGAATATCTGCCCAAAGTTTCTTCAGTATAAGCTTTACCATGTGCATCTGGTGGTGATTAAAGCATCTGTATGAAAGGAATAGTGTACTTAAAACTGACTCTAAAAGCCCCTCTGCCCTTATGGTACATTAACTCAATTCCAGTAAGGTTTTAGATGTAATTTCAGAGTATTTTATATTCCAGAGAGTTGAAATCCATAATACGGAAAATTTTGTTCTTGTCAATAGAAATCATAAAACTGTATAATGTAATCTAATCATCTAAAAAGCATGCTTTTCAGAAGGGCTTGTACAGGAATAATGTTGATGCTCTATAAACTGAAGCTTTAGAATTTTGTTTCAAATATTATTAATCCAAATTATGCAATGATATTAATGTGTTATAGCTTGTAGGATTAAACAAATATGTAAAAAAGCATACTGAAAGAAATAGCTAAAATAAGCTTTGGGTTTGGGTCATGTGTTAGTTGTGATTTGTTTCAATTCATGGCGTGAGCCAGGAGCTCTTTAAAACACAAACAAAGACTCTAGTTCAGTCTTTCTTTATATGCCTCAGGGGACATGGCACATAAACTACCTAATGCTTCTCATCCATCATCTCTTCCTCACCCCCCTCCACACCCATGGCCATTGGAAGAGTTCACTTATACTTTCTGAAAGAACAATTGTGTGTACTATTTATTGTTAGACTTGCTTCCTCCCCTGATTTCGTTCCTATCTGCTTTTATATTTTCTTTGTCTTTTTGTTTTAAAATGTTACTTTATCTGAGCCTTCTACTTTTATTGAGATGTCTTTGTTTTTTCTGTGAGTTTTCTGTTTAAAAAAACTGAACAAACAGAAAAAACACAAACCAGAAACCACTGCAATTTCGATAATACTCTTTGTGTTATCTTTTCTAGTTTTGTCACTCAAACTGCTTTAATTTTAGAATGCCTTTTAAAAAGGTGGCTCATGGCTGTGAATAACTTCTTCATTGCTCAGTTTTACTCAAAACTTCCGTTACTTCTTTTGGCCCTTCACAGCTGCCAGACTTCCAGGAGAATTGTTTCTTCCAAGAGAAGTGTTTCATCCCTGTTCTTTTTGTACAAACAGCCTGAGTAGCTGAATTTCTGCCTTTTTAGGGTTTAATAGCTCCCTTAGTAGATCCCTTCCTGATCACTAGTAAGTTGTTCTTGATGTAACTGTTATCTGCAGGTTTCTGCTTAATAGTTACAGTATCAGATCAAGTTACACCTCCTCTTCTCTCAGACAGAAAAAAATAATCTTAATCTCTTCAGTAGGGTGATGCTTAGGGCATTCACAGGCCCTTACTGACATCCACGTCAGCTGTGCTTTGGCACTTTGCTGGGGAGGGGAAGGGGAGTTGCTAAAAGTGAAGAGGACAACTGAAGTGTGAGGCATGATTCAGTTTTTGGAAGGGGGATGTAGGGCAGACACGTTCAGTGAGCAAAACAGGTCCTGACTGCAGTTGTGTACAGATGATGACAGTAAGATAAATGCCTAATATTTTGCTATCCTTTGGTGTCTTGAACGTATAGAAATGCAATATTCTAGAGCATCAAGTTATCACTCATGACTGTATCACTCGACGTTGGTCCAAGTTTCATAGATAAATTTATATATTCAAGCTTCCACTGATCATCATTTTTACAAACCACTCTGCCCTCATTGCTGTATGGTTTTTCTTGGATTTGCCATTGTGCTCCTCCCCTTTGGTTCACTGACTATAGCCACTGGCTGAAGAATGATAGTGGTGGCAGGGTATCACATTTGTCACTATCTTGTAGCATCGTGTTGACTGTCATTGCGCTGGGTTGGACTGAGGTATGATCCAGGTTCTGCTACAGAGGCTGAAGTGTCTGCCTTGATTAAGTCATTGAAATTAAAGCATCTGTATTCTCTGTTAACTAAGTTGCTTTTTGTTTGTCTTTTCTGCTGAGCCACCTTCAGCTTCCTTTTTTGGGGTGCTGGTTCTCCATTTCAAGCATAAATTAGTCATTATGCATGCTTGACATGATTACAAGTTTTCCCTGTATTTATTACCCTTTGGGCAGAGATCGAGAAGAGAGGTTGGCAGCTCTTACTGCAGCTCAACAAGAAGCCATGGAAGAACTACAGAAGAAGATTCAACTGAAGGTATAAAAAGATGCTTTAGTTGAAAAACACATCAACAATATAGAATTTCTGAAAAATTATTTTCTGTATATATGCTTCATTTGGTGAAGATGTTACAGTGCACTCACTGTACAGTGTCCTGAATTATGCAACTTTACAAGAGATTTTTATTTAAACTATTGCATTAAGAAGAGGACCTTGCTATATAACATACACTGTGTAGTTTGAAAAGAACAGGATTGAGCCCTGTGGAATTCATTAATTTCAAAGCTTTGAACACGAGAACAAATAAACTTGTACTTCACAAGAGAAGTCAAAGTAATTTTGAATTAAATCATGAGGAAAATCAATATGTAAAAACTATCCCACTGTTCTGTGAAGACAGTTCACCAAACAGGTGCTATCTAAAGGTATGGAAATTGATGCTGTGTCAAGTGTGGCATTTTATTTCCTACTGTTTCATTAAGGGCTACAGTTATTTCATAAAATAAGCATAAGGATCGAGCCCCTTGTAGTTCACCTGTTCAGCTGAATTGACTGTCCAGTGGAGAACCAAGGTATTAGAAATTTTGAAGAGATATCCACTATTTTTCAGGAGATGTAAAGACTTGTAAAATCATAAATTATATTTTTAAAGTTCTAGAGGTAGAACTATGTATTAAAATTTTAATTAATGATAAATTATGTAAATTTTTATTCTAGGATGGCTTCTGTGTATGTACAAATAATTTTTGATTTCACTGTTATTGTTTGCTATGATCCCAGTCTGAAGCACCACAGCTACATTTACTTGTCCTGTAAAATGCAGATCTGTTACTAAATTCAGGTTCATACCCTGCCATCTGATTTTAAATAGTAGTTGAGAGTTTGTTCCGTTCTCATGAGGGTTAGGTATGAAGACCTTCTGAAAGAATCCAGTGAACTGTGCCTGCTACTGCAGATAAATAACAAGTAATTTATTTTACTTTAATTTGTACTTTATGATTTCTTATCTGTCAGTGAAAACGGCACTACATAAGTTACACATTTGTAGAATTGAAAGTGGAACTTGTATTCTATACTAGAGTGTTTCATTAGGAACAAAACTAGAACTGAGATGTTAAATGTTACAAAAATGTTTACAGAAGCTTTTGCAGCAGATTATTAATTGATAATTACCTATGAAACAAAAATAGTGCTGATTGATTTTTAAATCATGGTAAAATGTTAAAACGTCTGTGATGTTTGGTGACTTTGAATCCTTTCAGAAATAAAAAATAGTTTCAGTTTAACAGAAGTTCATCTTAACTGTACAGTTTTTTGGTAATTCCCAACATTTCTTTGCACAGTTTAATTCCCTTTGCTGTAATTCAATGTGCTTTTTTTTTGTTGCTTTGATTATTTTCCATTCAGCATGACGAAAGTATTAGAAGGCACATGGAACAAATTGAACAAAGAAAAGAGAAAGCAGCGGAGTTAAGTAGTGGAAGACATGCTAATACTGATTATGCACCAAAACTTACCCCATATGAACGAAAAAAACAGTGCTCATTATGCAACGTAATGGTAAGTTGAGTCGAGGGAATAATGTCAGAATTGCAAGGCCAACCTAAGCCTGGAAGCTACAAATTACGCTTCTTTCACAGATGAGAGTAATGCACACTCTTATAATGTGTAGATTTTTGGATTCTTTTTTGGAATTTTTGGATTGTTCTGTCTATAAATTAGCCTGAAATTCACTGAAGGCTACTAGACGCAGAGGAACCACATCAAGAAGTTCTTGAGCTGAGTTTGGTTGGAGGCTTAAAAGTGTTGAAGGGGAGAATCGGTGTTCACTTTGTCTGTTGTTTTGCTCTTTTGGTCACTGATGGAAGCCAGGTACTTTGCTGGGCAGACCTCTGATCTCACCAGGGTCTCTCTTCTTGTGTCCACTGTTCCATGTGTCCCAGGAATGGTGGAGAAAAGGAAGCCATACAGTCCCTGAGTAGGAAGCAGGGAGATCTGTTCTTGTTGATAAGTGGTTTTATTGGTTTGCAAAGAGTATGTGTTATTGAATAAAGCCTTATATCCTACTAAGCATGGTTTCGCTTCAGTTGCTGAATTAAACAAGATTGCACAGGATCACTTCAGGCAGTGCTGGAACAGAAACTCAGGTTTGGCAGACTGGAGTCTTGTATATTCACTGGGCGTGCATTTCAGAATGAAAGTCCAATATATGAAGTTAGATTGATGTCAAAATGAGATGAGAAGCCAAGATTTTTTTTTTAATCTCATTATACTGCTGGCTACCAGTATAGTATCTAATTATCTAATTTACTTCTAAATCCTGCATAAAAGATGTTTATGTAAATTAGGCTGAGGAATAGAGTGCCGTGCTTGAAATTCTGAACATACTCCTGACAATTTGACACATATTATATTGTTGTTTATAGATTACGGAATTATCGAGGAAAAAGATTACTATTAAGTCCTTGTCATTACAGATTTCGTCAGAGGTATACCTTTTTAGCCACATCAAAGGGAAAAAACACCAACAAGCTGTGAGAGAAAACAGCAGTATACAGGGACGAGAGCTTTCAGATGAAGAAGTGGTAAGTTTTGTAATATGTTTTTCTATATTACCTCTAGTTTTAAATGTCATCCAGCTGAGTAGCCTAAGAAGGTCTTGAAAATTCTTATAAAGGAATTGAACGAGAATATTTGTATTAGCATGGGAATAGTAGTGCCTTTTTGAATGTAGACCACCAATGAAAAGGAACGAAAGAAATAGCGGATTCAAATACTTCAGACAATTGCCATTTGAAATAGATAGTGTGTAAAATGTGACTAATTGCTTTTCTATTAATCCAAAGGTGTTTTTCATCTCACTATATTTATCTTTTCATCATAAAAATCTGATGTGTTGTAGGTGTCTGCATTTTTCTTTACTTTTTTGTTGTTGTTCCTTCCTGTTGCTTAAAATATCTTAGTCCTTTTTTAGGTTATCAGATGTGCTATCCTGTGCATCAAGGTCAATAATGCTGAAAATTATAGTGCTAAATTACTTTAAAATGTAAGATTGGAAACACTTTGCAAGTATTAGCATTGCTAGAAAAAACAATAATTAGTTTTTCAGTGGTTTCTTTAGAAGAATTGGCACTTAGGGTGATTTTTAGGAAGCGTTGAAGACATTTTATACTAAATCAAGAAACAATGCTGTTTTGAAGAAGAGACTTGTGAATCGTTGTCTGATTTAATTTCTTGCTGCTGCTGCCTGACTTGACCTACAGTATTAAGTCAAGGCCTTTTCTGTGAGACAAATTGTAACAGTCAGACTTTGAGTTCTGTCTTATCCAAAAAAATTTAGGAATGCCCATGTATTATTCCGGTCAGGTGTTAGGAGGAAATACTGTACAAGCCAATTCTCCAGAGCTGATTCAGATTTAAATTCATTGTGTTCAAAAATCTGTTTCTAGCCAAGCTGATTTGAATGATGCTGCTCAGTACTTCTAATTTTTGCCTGTCTCCTTCTTTCCTTTGTAGTTCTTGTTACTATTTTTATATGTTGAAATCTTCTCTTTGTTTTCAGCTTCTGGCATCCAGTAGTAACATCTTTTCATTTCCTTTCTGAAAAGCTTTGGAGAGTTAAGTCTTTGAGATACTGAAATCCACAGAGGTGGTTATCACAGGAAAAACAGCAAAAGAAAATTGGAGGCATATGGTAGTCTGGAGGAATAAATTTTTTGCTGAGTTGAGTTTGCATGCCCTTTCCTCACTGTAACAGAAGTACACCAACTGTCTTTTCAGTTTCTTTTTTCCTCTTTTACAGTGGGTAGTGGGAGTTCTGTGGTTTTGGATTTGGTTTTAGATGCCAGGTTTACCTAACTGGGTATATGGTAGAAGGCTTTATACTGCATCCCTTTTCCTAGGGATATAAACTGTGAGATTTCCCAGAATCTTTCATGTTGGTACACGCACTAAGGTGTGGGTAATCTATAATATTGAAATTTTCTTTATCTAGGCTTTGCTTATATCTCTCTCTGGTCACTGATAACTGAACTGTGGTTCTTGTTGGATAGCTGTCTCAGATGACTATGGAGGAAACCAGTGAACTAGATTTTTTTTTTTGGCTGGGTGTTGTACGCTATTCACAACATCTAATTTGATAGTTTAACAATCCGAACTTCCAGAAAAAGGGATCCCATTATAACAGCTGCATTTGTGCCCAGTTGGTGAAAAAGAAATTCCACTAGAGGGCACAGATATCTTGATTTTTGTGGTGTATAACATTATATGCTTAAATCCAGTGTTTTTCAGCAAAACATTTTGATGTGAACTTAAGATCAAGATTAAGGTTAAATGTATGGGATTTCTTGAATGCGTACTTAGTGCAGGAGCAAAAGCAGAGAACAGTTTTAACTGAATGAGCAGCTTGGTGATTACAATAGCAGTTTTAAATATCCTTAATCAAGATGGTGCATAGTATTTGTCATACTGACAACATATGGATACTTCCATTGTTAGATATTTAATATATTATTTATAGCTATATTTTAATTAGTCCGAGTATACAATTCTGAACTATACTATTGTAATTCAAAATTTCCTTGGCCTGAGGCCCCCTCTGGTTTTCTTTTTTCAAAGAGCAGTAAGAAGACATACATGCTAGAGATATGGTCACTGTAAAGTAGAAAAGCAATTTTGTTTATCAGAGCAGTCTGTTTTGTGTACGTCTCTATTCAGCATGCATAGTTAATGCCAAACTTTGCCTCCCCCATAACTAAAGCATTCAGTAACTTTAGTTAAGTTTTGAAATACTTAAGAAAAAATTTCCCAAGTATTATATAGGAGTAAAACTGTATTCCAGGGAAACATTATAATATTTGTAGTTACTTATTCATCACTGTTTTCAATTTTTTAGTCAGAGAAGGTATCTGTAGTGAGAACACACTTGTACTACTTAAAGTTATTACTTGTCATCTGTGATGTCTTTAGATTATATACATCTTGTCTGTGACCCTTCTTCTTTGACATAAAAGATTTTATTTATATCACCTTTGACCTAATAAAATTTCACCTTTAACCTTATGCACTTGACACCTCAGATAACTTACTCTTGATCTTTGACTCATTTTGTGTTAAGCCTGTTAAGTAAAATAGGTAGCTGCCTAGAAAGAAAGCTTTTTTTTTTAATTGTAATCTGACCATAGCATTTCTTTATTATTACTTGAGAAATCACAGAACGACTTGAAATGTGTTTATTTTGACCACATCAGTACCACAGAAGGTAAAATTTAAGTATCTTATTGAGACTTTGGAAACTGATTTAAGCAAGTGTTTGTATAATATGTCTTCGTACAGTAAGGATTTTTGTGGGTTGATTTGACTGTAAGCAAAAAGTTAAAAGCTGTGTCAAATGACACTAATTTCCCTGGGCCAGGTGGATGCTGGTAGTTGATCTTGCCAGGTCTAAAAAGAAAGAATCATACCCTAGTTTTTTCCCCTTTACTGTAGCATCTATAGGTTCTGTATTTTTACAAATGTTTTCAGAGATAAAAGTAGACTTTGTGTTGGAGCATTTTTCCATTTCCATTGTGCAAGAGATGATAGCTAGTATTAGATGTTTAATCAATAAAATGAATTCACTTGTAAATGTGATAATTTGGTGAAACTCACAAAGAAAATAGTTTTGTTTTGAATGAAGATACTAAAAATGAAAACATATGAAGTTACTTCTAAGATTGTACGACAGCTTCATTTCATCTCCGCTTTTTGGGTTTTCTTCATTTGGGTATTTGCTAGTCTCCAGCTGAAAAGGATGTAAGTTTCTCTTACTGCAAAAATCTATTGATATTGAAACAGTGGTTATCATATGAAAATAAATTAAGTTCTATTCACATTTTTTACTTCCTTTTTAACTTTTTCTTTTGTCCAGTCTCTTACAAATACATTCATTCATGTAGATGGCAAAACACTTTCAGCGAGATAGGCTTCAGCCTAAAAGTTGTCTTTCCTTCGTCATATTTATGAAACTTCCAATGCTGTCACTGTCCCATGCCATTTCACCGTTATCTTCAGTGCAGTAAGTGTGTTCTGTCTACATTTTCTCTCTGCCTAAATGCATGTCGTCTTCCATCAAACTTGCAGCTTCACTTTCTTTTTACATTGCTATTTTCTGTGCTGTTGATTTCCTGTCACCTGCCTTAATATTCATATTACTACAGTTCAGCAAAAGATGTAAACACTGTATGCAATTTGGTTTCATTGACTTCACTGGAATCAATTAGGATGTTTGAAGTTATGACTAATTGTTTTGCTGAATCGGAGCCTGTGTGACACAAAGGGCTTCTGACACAAAGGCCACCACTGCAAAGATGCCTGCTGAAAGCCGTGGGACGACTCGTGGTGATTTCATTAGCCTGAGGAGTCTCTGCAGGGACCCTGTAGACATTTGCTCCCACCTGTAGCTTTTAGATTATTTATTCATTTTTATGCCCCTCTACTTTCCCTTTTTCCCTTGCCTTTCTTGTCTATCCTAGTTGCTTTGAGAAATACACGTGACATCAGTAATCCTTATAGCTTGCTTCCTCTGGACCGTTGTCGTAGCTCTTGCTGTATCTGCTGTCATTTAAATACCATGGTTTAAAGGCACTTTTAGAGTGCAAACCATGTAATTCTGTGCAGTCTATGAATGTTTCTAGTAAGTGAAAAGTACTTCTAAAAAACATAGGAAATAAATAAGTTGGCAGGGTTTGGTTAATTTATATAAGGTGCACACTAGAATTTTATGTATCCCAAAGCAGGATGGAGGAATACTAATGTACCTTTGTTTGCATATGTGAAAAATGGTTTTTTTTATTAGGGAGGAAAACTTACTCTATCGTCATGATATAAACGAAACAAAGAGCTGCTTAGAGGCATATTTAGATCAAATGAAAACATAATCCCATGATGGAGCAAAGAGATTGTTGTCTGAAGATTGACAGCGTTAAAATGTGAGGATTTATAGAAAGACATGGTTGGTTGAGCCCACCCACATTCCTTTTAAAAAAACCCCCAGATTGTCAGTGCCTAAAGCGTGCTCTATAGCGTGGGTTGTCAAGTTGGCTGGGGTTGCAGAGCAAGCCTTTTCTGGCATGGGCCTGCCTAGATTTGCAGTGGGCTCTGATTTACAAGGTGCGTGACTGTGCTGGCAAGTTCCCCTGGTACAGCCGCTCTCGCTCGGGCAGGACGGCGCTTTTGCCAGGATGTGGTGAGAGGCTGCCGGAGAAAGCCGAGCGGGGCAGCTACAAGTCCTGTTCCAGCCACGGAAGGTTTATAGCTCGCACAACACACAAGCAAAGATGGTGTTCATATGAGTTTGAATTTCTAAAAGCTTTTTTGGGGTGAAGGGTTGTTTTTCTTTAAGAAACTGAGCTGTTTTCTCAAAGCTGTGTGCTGCTTCCATTATTCCTTACAGAGGAAATTACTGAGGGAAAGAGATGTGGGAATGTTTTCATGCCTGACTGTTCCTCTTTTTCTTCTGTATTTACAAGGAGCTTTCTTGTCTAGAGACATGGTGATGCCTGGACTTTGCTAATTTATTTTTTTTTTTATTCACTATGCTTTCATTAGAATTAAATTATATATAATTATGGTTTTATTGTTTCAGCCTTAGCAGTATTGGGAAAAATGCTTTTTGTTTTCCTTTCTGAATCAGGGTGTTTTCAAGTTCTTCCATTTAAATGAAGAATACTATCCTATGAACTCCTTTTGCAACGTAGCTAAAAGATATCAATAAGCAAAATGGAAAATAATGACACTAAAGATGAACAGTTTTTTCGTTTCATCTAAGAGGAGTTTGAGGTACTTAAACCTGTGGGTATGTGATCTTACAAAAATTGTTATGCAAGATCAATAGTTCTCTTTTTTCTTCTTGAACATTCGTATGTGTGTTACATGTCTATTTGTGTTGCCAAGTGTGTTTTTCGCCATCTTTATTCTGATTTTCACTCTAAGTAATGAAAGCCCTTAGCATTCAGTTTTAAGCTCTTCTCTTGTGTTTGATTATTCAAGGCTCTGGACTAAGGCTTTCGTATGGGTCTTGATTTTTTTCAACTACAAACTCTGTGTGCCTATGGTCTGCAGCCTTGGTCTTACTTTGGTGTATATTCGCACTCCAGTCCCTTTCAAACATCTGTTACCATTTGAAGGATCCACTATGACCATTACAGTACAAGGAGATGGTCTTGACTCAGCTCTGGTGGTATATAATACTTAATAATTTCTGGGTGATACAGTGATACATATGGTTTGGTCATATATTGAAAAATATTCTCATTTCTTTTATCCACAGGGTTACAGAATATAGACTTCATTGTAAATTCATTCTTTTTTCTTGGCATCTGATTATTTTTTCCAACAGTAGCCCATTTTTCTTCTCTATTACTTAGTGGAAGCAATCTGTAAATCACTTACAAACAAGAATTCCCCATCCCAATAAAGCCTCAGGTTCCAGTTGAGTTTGCTTTACTTAGATTCCGCCCCCCTCCCCNTTTTAGAGAGGTTGTGTGTTGCTAGAGGGATGGACTTAAGCCAAGCATCTGTGGTCCATTTTTGTTTATGAATGTTTCATATCTGCTGGATACCTGTGGTCCTTTCAGCACAGGAACATTCTGCTGGGAATGCACTTGTCCTAGAAGAAGCTGTCACGATCATGTAATTATAAAGTTTAATCCACGATGCAGTTTGCAGAAGGTCTCTCAGTACTCTATACATCAATTCTAGTTTTTTGTACTTTACGCAGCAAGAGCTTCTTACCTTTAATATATTATAAAGTGTTGTTTTTCTTGGCAAAAATGTACATGATTAATTGTTTATTGGCTGCATCCTTAATTGTGATAGATCATTGCCAACAGCTGCACCCTTCCTTCTTTTGGCTTGGATATCTTAAATATTCACAGCCAGTAAGAAAAACTACTGCTGGCAGGGCCAAGTGCACTCTCATTTCCCCCTTTCTCTAGCTCGCCCTTGCAGCCAGATGATAATGTCAGTGCCTTCCAGCTTTCTTCCCTAATCTGCGGAGTGATGCTTTCGATGTACAGCACGCAGAATTCTCGTTCTTGTGGAAGAAACAGCTTTACCTTGCCTTCTGTTCCAGCGTTTTGGGGTGACAAGTGGGAAGGGGAATGATATTAAAAATCCCAAGAAATACCCAAACCTCCTATTCAGAATATTATTTGCTATTCATCTTAGTGGCAGGCTGTCATATCATTGAATTTATGGACAAGCAAGGTGACTAAAAGTGCGGTCAGTAATAGCAGTAAAAGCAGTACTTAGTTTGGACATACTAAAAAGCAGTATTAGTCCCTCATTTAAAAAATTTAATCTTAATTAAATTCAAGAAGTGAAGGAAAAACTATTTCTACAATGAAAGGTTGATCTTCAATTTTGAATGAATAATAAAAGGTTTCTAATGCTCTACACTCATCTTCTAAAGTACGTTTTAGCACAGAAATGTGAATAATTAAAATCTTGATTTTGAGAAAATAATATTTGAATATCCTTTATTTTTATGACCTGTTTTTTCATGTATGAAGCAGTTGTAATAACTCTTACTAATGGTAACAGGTAAATACCTTCCTTATTTTGAATCTTCTCCATATTTTGGAGTGGATCATCACTTGTGGTATTAAACCAGTATGTGATCACAAACATTTGATCTCTTTGTCATTAAGCATTAATGACCATTTGTGTTTCAAGCTGTCATTGGTTATAATGTTGAAAATTGAATTTTGCATTTGATATAACTCAGTCTGCTTCAGCATCTGTTTTCCATATTAAATATTGTCCTAGGTTATGAGGAAAAAAATAAAATACTGAAGAGTTTTGTTGAAACATGTAATAAAATCATGAACAAATATTCCTGTGGTAACATGATTTAGAATTGAACCTTAAAAACCTCTTTAAAATTTGGCAAATACCTCCCTTAAGTGATTATATACAAGTAAGAAACCGTTATTCCTGACATTGGTAATAAATATTGAAAATATTTTTTAAATTATTTTCTGCAGTTACAGGATATTGTCTATTTTGAACCAGGTAAAGATGTTAATCCAAAAGATATATGTAGGCTTCAGAATAGTTACCTATTGATTTGCTAGAATATATTCCTTATGTACCTTAGGTTTATATAAAATACTCAGTTTGCTATTAATTTTTTTTTATTAAAATGGTAAATGAATGACAGCACTTATTATGTGATACAAACTATTACAAGTATTTCTTTATAATTATCCTCATGTTTATTATTTTAATGCTGATACGAGAGGGCAAGTAAAAACAAGCGTTCGGAAGTTCTGAAGATGGAATTTAGATAAACAGCTAGAGTCAGATATTTTTCAAGTTGCCTTGGTCTGCAGAAAACTAATAAGAATGCCTTTTTTTTTTTTTTTCTTTTCCTTTCCTTTCCAAACTTGAGGATTCAAGGTTGGAAAGAATACAAACATAATAAGAATAACCAGTCTTATGGTATTCTGGCACTTCTGCTTCAGTTCTGGCCAGAATCCAGAAATATGGAAGGGAATGAAAATGAAAAATAATAGAGAAAAAAAAAAACCTCTATAAACTTATCAGATTCCAAGAAGGTCGTTTCGGCTCATTTTTTTGCGTGAAAGTCCAATAACCAGAAGGGTTTTCCACTTCTGTGAATTGGTTAGTTTATACATAATGGCAAGATAGCTAATTAAGCACCGTGTCCCACGCTGTATAAAAGGGATTATAGGTTGGAAGGGTCCGGCCTTTACATGCCTGTTGCTAGACAGTGGGATTTGCCTCCAGCGCTGCTTTGTGCTAGCACAGGACCCTCCAGAGCTTATGGAAGGCGGTAGAAAATACTTGATATAGTAGGTGATGATCCTGGCCACTCCTGCCAGCGACTGGCTGGCTTCAGACCAGAGGACTTCCAGAGCCTTCCTTCCCTGGCTGTTGCCTCTCCGTGTTCAGAGGAATATTGTGCTTCGTGGGAGCCAGCAAGGAGCAACGTGCGCTCAAGAGAACAGAGGATCTTAAGTTATGACTGCCCTGCAGCAACAAATGCCAGGTTGGGATTTTCTTCTCAGCTTGAGCGAATACAGATGCTTTACTGCAATATTGTCCTACCTGTGCAGTCCTGCCCCAGGCAGAATTCATAAAGAGGCGACATTTACTTAAAAAGAAAGGAAAGGGAAGTAAGTATTTGTGTTATGCTCACTCCTAGTTTTAGAAGGAGGAGATTTTGTTAGGAAGAATTCTGTTTGGCACACTTTACATCACAATTTAATAGCGTTACTATAAATATTTGCTGAGTGGTGAAATGAATAGTAGCTTGTATGCAATACAGAGGGCCAAAAGTGTCACAGTCAAAGAGATTGGCTGGCAAAATAATTTTGCAGTTGTCGTCTGGTTTGATAAATACATATCCAAGATTTCGTCTGTCAAGGTCAGATATGTGGATGTTGTTGCAGTAATGAGGACATCAGATGGGTAGAGCTAGTCAAGAGAATTGGTCTTGTGAATGGGTATTGTATGAAGAGGGTTTCAATTAGGAAATTTATTCTCCAGCTGTTGTATTTTATATAGATTACCAAGGTTCAGAATCCAGTTTATGGTATGGTTTTCCTCATCCAAACTGAAGTGGACTGTGCTCAACTGTATAACATTTCAACATTTTGTAGTATTTGCTACACTTTTCATGGAAAAATTTTCCAATTATGCTTGTTCTGGAGTCTGAAGAACTTCCTTTGTTTCAGAGAATGTTGGTAGTAATGCCCTAATACTTGTAATACAAATAAGTCATATAAGAAAAAGGGTGTAATTCAGTGTATAGAGAAAAACTTGGTTATTAGAAGTGCTTAGTCATCTAAAATTATCAACTTCACGATAGGAAACGAACTGGGTAGTTTTTCTGTTTCAGGCGTCTGAATGGGACTAGGCAGTAACCAGCAAGAATGTGACTTCATGGGTGACCTTATTAGTTTTAGCTACAATGGTTCTGGCAACTGGATTTCTCATGTAGTTTGTAGATGAGGCCCATCTGTTGCTTTTGGAAAGCTTCAGGATTCTCAGTGAATAAAAGTCAGAGCAGTTGAGGGTGGAGGGAGAAGAGAGGAAAGGCAAAGACTTTTTTTGTGAATAATCTAATTTCTCTCTCATCTGCTTTGTTGGGGCTGTGGTTTTACATATGCATTTAATGTCAGTTCGTATCACCTTGCTTGTAAATGAAGTACTGAAACTTGTACAGGAAATTTATTTCAGTTGTTCTAAAAATACCTTCAGTGTTATATAAAAATTATTAGAGGTCTATATGGCTTGATTTTTAAAGATCTTAAATGACAAGATGTGTCTATACAGAATGCCATTAAATATCAAACTGTATGTATTTACCGGGTTACTTTCATGTTTCATAAGCTTTTTTAGCAAGAGACGGTCTCCCTCTGAGAAGCAGGTCCGGTGTACCTTGTGATTGTTAAAAACAACCTTTAGTTTTGCTGAATGCATGTAAATAACCCTGGAGAGAAATAGCAAAAGTATTTCTACTCTAACGCATTACTGAGCCATCACCATCTGAGAATATATAGAGGAATATTTACAGATTATCATGAAGAAACGTATCAGCAGTCAATTCTTGTTTCCATATTTTGCAGCTGTACATCAGTGTAGTACAGACAAACTGCTCTCTGGCACGGATTCTGCCATCCTCATGAAAGTTGATACTTATTTTGCGACATAGTTGATCTCAGCTGTGCAACTTAAAGGATGAGTTACGAAAAATGATGGCAGAAATTTGATACGTAGTGTCCGTCACAGCTGGTGCTATTTTAGTCCTGAGATAAAAAGTATTGTGTTAGTAATGTTGCTGGTTTTGTCCTACGTAAGTCTTTTGTCATATGTAAGTCTTTAAAACAAAGCTTTTGAGAAATTGTGCAGCTAAAATTGAGATTGCTAGTATAGCAACTGAAACTCCAATTTTTGGTAGGTGTAAATACAGATCTTAATAGCAGAAGCTTTCATTAGAAAAGAGCCTTTACTTGTAATGCTTTGCATTTATAATGGCCTAAAGTCTCCAAAGATCTCATGGTTTATTAATATCTGAGGATTTGGGTGGTTATCAGTCAGCATGTGCTCAACATAGCAGAGAATCAGTAACGCTCCTTCACATTGTCATAAAAACAAACCCCAGCATGCCTCCATGGAGAGGGGAAATTAGTCTTTGTAATTTCTACTGTATTTAGCGTTTACTTACATAAAAATACTAATAAAAAGAAGTAAAAGGCTTTCAGGAAGAAGTGACTGGACTACCTGGTTACTCTGCATTACCTTTATTAAAAATTTAAAAAACTGAAATTCAGTATTTTCATTATTGCTTAAATAAAAGCATTCCGAAGATGAAACCAGTTTACTTGCTAAACACTGCGCTGGTATCACTCACTTTCATACATTTAACAGCAATTACTTTTTTGGTATGTTAACCTGTCCAACCAATGGTTGTGCAAGTAAAGTTACTCAGGAATTGAATTATTTAAAGGATTGGACATACTGTACTTCCAACGTGACTTAGTGGATTCTAAAACCTTTGTTTTTTCAGATAACTAGTAGGGAATAAACACTTCTACAGTGCTCTGAAGCATAATACAGCAGCAGCTCTCCTCAGGTGTCACTTGTCATTCAGTACCGAGCTCGTCGTTACACTAGTTTCACACCTGAGTGGTGTAGATCTGCCTGCTGTGCTAATCCTGTGCTTTGATCTCTACCTTCAAAAAGTGACTCTTTTTGTGACACAGGGTGTTATTACTCTACTCTTACTTTAATGAGCTGTGCGTATGAAGCCTGATATTAATCCGAACTGCCACACGTGAAAGCTGAGAACTCTGAGAAACATCGTTCACGAAGGCGCTTGAGTTCATGTGAACAAAATGGTTTGAAACCACCCTGTGTGCTATTGACAGCATGACCTCTTTTGGCCCTCACGGGCCAAGAGATGAATGTGCTTGTTGAACCCCGTAGTTCTCTTTGAGTCGTCTGCTACACCACAGGTAGGATTAGGAAAAAGAGACGAATGTCTGCTGAGGGGATACAAGGCTTCGTCTCACTCGTTTCTGCTGAGCCAGAAGCCTGTTGCCATGTGTGCAGTTGTGGTCGCGCGGCGGGAGGACGGGAGGCTGCCCGCACCTGGATGAAGTTCTGCCCCTTTTGTAAGGTGATGTCCATTCCAAAGTGCAGTGTTACCTTCATTTTGTGCTGCTGTCACTTGGAAGGATATAGTAAATAGTTTGAAGATCTGCTGAACCAGAAAAAACAGTTTCACTGTTGAACAGAGACATAGAACTGTAGTCATAGTCCATGTTAGCTTGGTATATTACAAGTGCTCATCTCACTCATAAGACATGAGATACATTAATAGTATATTACAGTGCTAGGCTATGCTAGTTCAGTTTGGAAAGCAGGGAGGTACATATCAAATCCCACCAAAATTTTAATCTTTTTGTTAATAACTGAGCATCCCAAAATGTCACAGGTTAAGTACCCTGAAGCTTGGTAGCAAAGCAGGAGTAGTGTCGTAGTCTGTTCTGAGGAAGTCCTTTCTTAAATTGAAGAACTCAAAATCATCAGTTTCCTGTGAAGTTTCAGCCTTATGACCAAGTTTCTGTTTTTTAAAAGGAGGTTTAAGGGAAGAGGCATTTTTCAGTGGGTGTCGAGGGATACATCTGTCTGAGGAGACAAAAATGAACTGGGGTTTTGTAACCAGCACTGGGACGGTTTATGTTCTGTGCTACTACAGACTGGTTAAGAACCAACTCATCAAAAACTGGGATATTTTGGTAGTCTTGTACTACTGAGTCATGCTCCAAGGGGACAGCCTTTTGAGATACCTTAAGAAAGTTTTCCTTTAAGCACTTCTTGCTAAAATTAAATGGATACTATTAAGGGGTGGGGGGAGGGGAATGCTGACAAAAGCTTTTAGAATTACGTTACATACGGATATAGCAATATCTGTGGTTTGAACCACTTGGACCAATACATTGAGGAAAAAAATCTCAGGTGTACTGGGAGTGTACCAGGGTAGGCAGTGTACCAAAGTTAAAGTCAGCGGTACTTGTATGATTTGCTTAAATTATTATGCTTTATTTCTTATGTCTAATATTAATTCAGTATTCATTTTGCATTCATATGATTTAAGATAGAAATTTCAATTACTATTTTGACCAAGTATATATTGCTAGGTTACATCATGCAGCAGTGCTTTACAAAAACTAAAGCGGTCTTTTTCCAGGAAATTTCACAGAGATTTATTTTGTTTTCAGTGGGCATAATATTTTCTTGAATAAGTGAAAGAAAATGCAGGTTATTTTCTGGAAAATATTGTCTATAAGTTTTTTAACACTTCACCTTTTACTTTGAATTTTAAGGATGCCTACTAAAAAGGAAGGAGTAACCACATCTGATTGTGACACTAATCATTTTCCAGGATAAATTATCCTAATAAGCAATGGTGACCTACACTTCATGATGCGTTCAGTATTCTGTAAGAAAACAAATATAAGCCTCACTATATTAAAAATGAGGTAAATACATTCTAAATAACGAGCATTAAACTAGTTGTTTGTTGTTATTTGTAAAAATGAACAATTGGTAGTTGTACAGGCAGCCATAGTGCAGTGCGGAGATACAGTGTCCACTTGTTGCATCAAGGTATTTGTGTGAGAGATTTCAATAGTGTGAATGTGTCTGTTAGTCTTTTATTAGCGTAGAAGGACATTGCAGTATCACACAGAACATCAGGTTACACGTATTTTTCAACTGCAGTAGGCTAATTGTGGGCATTGTAGTGGTTTAAGTGGGTCACTTTTAAAATTGTGTTGATTAAATTTGTTTGTTTCATGCACTGACGAGGAAGGGTCTGAAGTACATTGATAGTTCAGAAGATGTTAAATTCAGTAATGCACAGTGAAATTGAAAAGTAAGTTTAGAAGGGGCACTCGAGTATAAATCCTTCTTGATTGTTGAAATCTAACTTGCTGCATAGAGTACTTCGAGTAAATTTCGAACTTGAGAGAACTAAGGAAAAGTAAGGTACTCAACAGTTTAGCAGGTGTGGGTTTTTTGGCGGTTTGTTGGTTTGGGGTTTTTTGGGGGGGTTGTTTGTATGTGTAGTTTCTGGATAGTCCACTGGTCATTGGAATTGTTACAAGCACCTACGTGTCCGTTCGTGGCTGGCATAGGTCAATCACAATTGCGAACAGCTTTTGGGGAATAGCTTTGGTTATTCATCTCTAAATGATAAATATTTATTTTAAATGTAGACCTTGAACTGTACTGGGGTACTTTATGCTTTCACTGAAAGTACTTCTGAGGAAGCAGGCAATTTTTTGTAATGTTTTTTAAAAATCTTGAAACAAAGCATTTATTTAAAATCACATGGTGTAATCACATTCCCTTTTCTTGCATGCCATTATGTAAAAACTGTACTATTTCATAATTAAAGCATTTCTTCTATGGGTGGCTGAGATTTTACCAATATTTTAGTTCAATGCAAATTTATTAATGTGAGAGGAAAAGTAATACTCTCATCAATAAATGGTAACATTGTAAGTAGTGAATAGTTTTAATGTATTTTAACAAAAGTTAAGACAAGTTTAGATTTTCCTGAAGAATTGAAGTCATAAACCAGAATTTGTTCATTCAATATAATGAACTATGTTGGTAGGGCAGGGCATTGGTTTCGTGTAGCTGCAAAAGGCAGCTTGGAGAAAAGAGAAGACGTCAACTTGGATCTCATACTTCTTAAGTAACAGTTCTTGAAAATGAGGGACAATATTTATTCTCCTTTACTTCTCTCAGTAATTATTCCCCCTTACTACAAAACACTCATGATGTGTTCTCTCCAGTGTTAAATAACCTCTTTTCCAAAATGTATTTTAAATTTTTTCTTCATTTTCTTAACCTTTTGTTAAATATTTACCACTGTTGTTTCCTGGGAAGATAATCTATAATGTCCATCACATTCTGTGAGATTAAATATTATTTCCATATTTTCTGCAGGAGCACCTGTCATTAAAAAAGTACATTGTGGATATTGTGATTGAGAGTTCTGTTCCTGTGGAATCATTGAAAGATGGAGAGGAGAAACAAAAAACCAAAAAGAAAGCCAAAAAGCTAAAGGCACGGATGAACTCCAGGTAGTACAAATTTCTTTTAAATCTTTTTTTCTTTAAGTTTTGTTCTAAACTTTACCTTTTGTCCTTTAGTATGAGTGCAGTGGAAGGCTGAAAAAAAATCTAAAAATTATTTGCTTTGGGAGTGTCTTGAAAATAACACTGATGAGCCTAATTTATGGCCACTTTCTCTGATTGAGAAAGAAAACTGAATATCGATCTGGAGCCCTTGGTTTCACCTGTTAAGAGCTTTTCTCATAATTGGATGCCAGTGCCCTGCCAAAACTGTAGCCTCTTCTAGCATACAATAGCATGTTTAAATTTGTGTAAACCATGCCTATTTTTCTTTCGAGCTATTGATTTTTAAATGAAGTATCAAAGAAAATCAATAGTAATCAACAAATAGAAGTCAGCCTGCTGTAGTGTCAAATCCCATGACTAAATTTAATCATTTTTTGCTGCCTGTCACAACAAAAAGAAAGTTAAAAGTATCTCAAAATGGAAAGCGAATTGTCAGACCTGCAATTTGTTATTAGTCTAAAAAGTGACGTCTGCAAATCAATATGATATGCAGGACATCATTATATCATGAACTGGCAGTGTCAGTCTTTATAGCTGAATAGTCCCTAGCTGAGGTTAACACTTAACTGAATATTATAACATATAAAAATACTCTAAAAATACTTCTCAGAAGTTAAGAATCATTGTTACAAATTTTCTCTGCCTTGTTTTTAAGCAAGAAGGGTTATAAATAAGAGAAAAACACCGGAACAGATTTTTAGAGCTGCAGTAAAAATGAGATGTTTTATTAATTCACGATAGTGCTAAAAATGGCACATTAGTCTTCAAAAACACAATACTTTTACAATGTATTACTGTTTCTGATTGTTTTCCTCTTTGGATGAGCTAACCCATTATCTGAATACCATATTAGAACACACTGTTGAAACTGGATAACGTATTCTTCCAGATTTCTGATTGCTCAAGATGCAGTGTTATTAATATCACCTGTTGATTTAGTGCAGTTATTGGATCCAATTTTAATTCTTTCTCAAGAGCTGCTTCTGTTGAATTTGTCAGATTTGTGAGACCTAGGAATACAAGCTTAAATAATAATTTGTTATTGGCACTGATAGTTGAAAAACTTTCAGAATGTTTTGAATTCTTATGTGTCAGACTGTTGGGTGAGTCAGCATATTCATCATCAAAAATTATAATTAAAACAGTAAGAAAGGAGCATCGTTTTAAAAGGCTGAAAAATACAGTGAAAGTTTCAAAATCTAAGAGGAGTTATATTGGCAAGACATGAAATTCGTGTTCATTAAGCTTGTTTCTAGTTTTAAAGGGTGACTAAACTTTTCAATGGGATTACTGTCCTTGAAGATAACTGAGAGTTAAATTGAAGATTTCACCATGAGTCCTTTAATGTTAACACAGAAGATTTACTAATAAAGATGTCCAGTAGCAATATGAAGCAAGCGTTGTTCCATGGAATTTCAAACAAAAAATTGATGGGGGGGAGAAATCCATTTGGGAAATTAATTTTAGCCATGCAAGTCTTGCCAGTCTCCTACGGTTACTCTAATTGACACTTGAGTAATAGTAATGGGCATAGTAATGAGAAATACTGCCTGGATGTTCCTGCATCTAAGCTTATTACTGGTAAGGTGGGGAGGTTTTCCATGTTCAGAAAATGAAAGAGGATTATCTTAAGTTATGTGGCTAAAGCAATTAAAGCAATAACCTCAGAATTACAATATGAAATACGAAATTAAACTATTTAGGTAATGTGTACTATGTTTGCCCAACAATCTGGATAGTACTGGTGTACCTTAGACCACCAGATGGCTGGGAGTTTACTGCTCAAAATCAACTCAAAACTTGGGCGGAATTTACAGTTAAAGTACTTAATAATTAATCTATTGAGGATGGTTTGAAGGTGAAGAGCATTTGATGTCAGTAATTCACATAGTTTCAGAGGTGGTAGCAGATATCTACAAACCATGTTTTAGTACGCATTTGCCACTATTCTTCTCTAGAAAAAGAAATAGTTATAACTATATATATATATAACTATAACTATATAACTATAGTTATAACAAACCCCCTCAAGACTTGAAATTATACATTCATTTCAGTTTCTAGGAAGCTGTGATATTTTAAACTTGAAAAAAATAAGTAACTGCATCCAAATAGGTTCCTGTTGCACTCCTGGGTTTCTAGATCTTAAATCACTATTCCAATATCAAAGCAATGAAGGGCAAAGGTGAACAAGGGGACAAATTGTGATCAATGGGTTATTAGATATGTTGAGAAGTTTTGTTAGTCTTATTAATTATATTTATAACCCTAAGCCATTAAACTGGTGCTATAGCAACAACTGATATATAGCTAAGTAAATTATCTCAGGTTAAACACGTATGTGCTGCGAGCAGAAGAATACTTGGGTACCCGCATGGCAAAAGGAGGCTTGATGAAAGCTCCAGCAGTAGAGGTGTAGTTTGCAGCTGGGAAGTACGTACAGCTGAGGTATGCTTTGCAGTGGATTTAAAGCACTCCAGTCATCTTCATTTAGTAACAGATATTTTTAGGTGATTATTCATGTTTGACTGACTTGTCTGTACAAAACTCCAAGCTGAAATGTGTTGTTTCTGGCTAAGAGGCAGGGAAGAAGGCAAGAGGTTAATAAAGGAATCTCACCTTCATGTTTAATACTAAATTCAGTTGTGATTAATAGCTTTATTAATGATCCACAAATCAGAGCTAGTGGTAATGTAACAATATTTGTGTGTAGTGTAAGTTGTATAGGTTAAGCAAGCCAAGGGAAAATTTGAGTTGCTTTGCGAAGCTTGATCCACTTGATTGAACAGAAAATATAAAGAAACATGTAGTGTTACGTATCTGAGAGAAATAACAGGAATTAAATCTTTACTAAATAATTTTTTTGCAGTGCAGCAATGAACCATATTTCCCATTGGAAGCCATTGTCAAAATCTTAAATTTGAAAAAAACAATTGGACATTTGTAAAGTTGGCAAGAATGTCAACTGACAGCAGCTAGTATTCAGAATACCCTTAAAATTAATAGGAAGCACCATTTTTGTGAAAGTTGAAGTTTGAGTGAAAGTTGCCCTGAGGCTTTTTTTTTTTTTTTCCTACTGCCATCCTAAGGGGGTTTTGGCACTTTCTGCTGGGGCTTGTTATGGATGCTCTTAGTAGAGAGAGACAGATCACATACCTGATGGCAGATTTAGTCCAGCGTGCCAGTGAAGTTTTTTTCAGGCATGTGTACAGGTTTTTTGAAGAATTTTCCAGTCCATGAATGATGTTGTGCCTTGTTCATCTGGGAACACAACCTCAAGAGGCTTGAACAGTGGATCTCCCTGAACTCCCTAGAGATCTGTGTTGCATTTCTGAAGTCTTCATTTCAGAATAAAAATCGAAAGAGCAATTTTAATGGATCAAATGTTTTTAACAGCCAAATGCTTTTACTGCCTGCTGGATGTTTCTTCATCACAGGAGTCTTTCTGAGAATTGAATTTTTCTGTATCGCTGTAGTATCTGGATTAGTTTTACTTTGTGTGTGTATGTCGTTACAAAAGATTATTACAGGATTACCACTAGGCATCCTGGTTTGGTTGATGAGCTGGTGATGATTTTCACCTTTTGGCACAAGCTGGCTGTAGTCAAAACAAGCAGTAGGAAAAAAAGTCCTGTCTCCCTCTTCCTACTTTTTGGCATATGGCCAGTGTAAATAATACTTTTAAGGGACTAAAGAGGCTTGTGTTTCTGTTTCCAGCAGTAAAACACTCACTGGTGTAGGTATTTACTTCTATGCCTAACAAGGTTCGTTACAATAGTCATTCGTTACAAAAAATACTCCTGAACCTGTAAAAATAACAAATTATTTGTATGTTAATTATAATCCCTCTGATGTAGTGATCATCTGATCTGCACTAAATTACTAATATTTTCCTCAGATGAATATGATAATTTTATAATAAGCATTAGGTTACTGCAATTATATATAGCACTTGTACCAGTTTTTACCATTTGGAAAGTCAACATCAGTGCACAAATGGTGTATTAAAGTTATTCTAAAGTAGTAACAGTAATGGTAAATTGTTAATGGCTAATAGTTAAGCATCAGTATGGATTATGACAGGCCAGAATTGACAGACATGCTGTGCATTACTATGAAATGGAAAAAAACCCAAAGGGTTAGAATTATCTTGCTGGTCTGACATATTGTACACTTTAGGCAACAGTCAATAATAACGAATATTTTCTTCTTCAGGGCAAAGGAATATGAGAGTTTGATGGAAGCAAAAAATGCTGTCTCTGATTCCCCATTTAAAGCCAAGTAAGCATTTAACTTTATGTATTTTAGACATACACTTTTTTTTTTCCCCTTGCCTGTAGCAGAAGTGCTTCTGAAATTTCCGGTGGAGCAGGTGTGGTTGGGTTCCCATTCAATACGGGGCATAGTGCCATCTTCGATTACAGATCAGTTTCTAATACAAAAGGTCAGACTTTATGAATGCAACTTTTTCTGAAGGCTCTATGTATCTTAAAACATGTAAAATGCAATATTAAAGAGAACATAATGTTCATCCTTTATTTACCTGGAAGCAAGAAGCTTTCTACTTCAAGACTGATGGTGAAAATTCGGCACTAGTTCTGCGACTGCAAATCTTATGTTTGGCCTCCACTTGTGAGAAGCAGAGGCTCATATGGTGAAACTGCAGATATTTTAATGCAAAAATGTCTTAATCTCGCATCGAGCTTTTTAAAGAATAGACCTTTTTATTGTCTAGGATAAGGCACAAATGAAAACAGTGGATGGTAAGATTAAAACAAGACATAGTATCACTGTCAAATTCCTCCTCCTTAGTTTGAAACTGAAAATTGCTCAGCTTTTGCTTTCTGATTCCACTGGAACTGGTTGGCAAAAGGTGCAGAATATTTGGATTTCCAAAAAGCTTTTGACAAAATTTCTCACCAAAACTTTTAAAAGAAACTATATAGCTGTAGCATCAGAAAATCAGTTAAAAAACTGAAAAGAAATGGAGTGTATGATCAGTCCTTGCAGAACTGGGAGGTTACCAGTAGAGTTCTGCAGTCCAATGGTGTTCAGTGTGTTCACAAGCGACTTGGAAAAAGATGGCAGGCAGTGGGGTGACACGATTTGATGATCATGCAAAGATATTCAGGATAGTAGGGACAAAAACTGATACTGAATGATGGTTTTGAAAAGAGCGAGTGACTCGGCAGTAAAATGGCAGGTGAAATCCAGTGTGTACTGTGCTACACAATGGAGGGGGAAGGCAGAGCTCAATTATATCTTCACATACCAAGTGTGGGCTTTGAACTTAGACAAGTGATAGGTAGTTCCAAGAAAATACCGGCTCAGTACTCTTAGCAGTTAAAGGAAATCCTTTGTTAAAATTATTTAGAAAGGAGCAAAACCAGAATGTCATTATGTACAAATGCCTGTGTCATCTACATTTTTTGAATACTGTGTGCAGTTCTGGTTCTTCATCTCAGAAAGGATATGCTAGAATTGTTACAGGTTCAGAGAAGGCAGGAAAGGAAATCAGTAATAATTTCTGATACGACTTCTGTATTAGAGATTAAGTAAACTAGTACTTCTCATTCTGGAGAAAAATCTGATAATGGGAGGAAGTTGTAATGGGGATATGTTACAGAGACCTATAAATGTCATGGAAAAATGGCATGAGTGTTGGTTGGTTGCTGTCCTTCCTGGTACCAGAATGAGGGAGCACAGAATGAAGATGGAGCCAGGCTCAGAAGAAACCAAAGATGGTAATTCTTCATGCAGTGTGCAATTACGTGTATGGAACTCACTGACAACAATCATGCAGATGCTAAAAGTTTACCTGCATTACTGCAGGTCTAGGAAACTACATCGAGCCCAAGAAATTCCTAAGATGAAAACGGCAACAAGAAAGGGATTAGTAAAGAGGATTATATATATGCTTGTCCTGTTCTTAATGTTCCCGAGACATCCATTTACAGTTCATAGTTAAACAGGAGAGTGGGCAGATAGCGTGCCTTTCTTAGTTGTGCTCACAAGTCAGTTGCAGGTCAGTCAAGAGGCTGTGGTGTCTCAACAGCTGGATTCAAATACCTTCATCCTAAAATTGCAGCTGCTTGCAGGTTGGGAATATTTGTTTTCAGACTGAGGTAATAACCTGTACTAGATCCTGTATGTGTTGTGGTTGCTTCTGTCACTCCTAAATTGCTGATATACTTGAAGGCAGCATTTTTTGCCAGTTACTGTTGGTTAAGATGTTCAGGGTCCTTGCTGTTAGGCTTCCTTGGTTGGATATACAACTAGCCTGTATGCTTTACCTTTCACACAGTCTTTTCAGTAGTTTGAAAGCCTGCTGCTGAATCTCAGTATGTATTTTAAAATAATAAAAATCCATCACTGAGGTTTGACATAAGAAAATGAAACATCTCCACCAGATGGCACACCTGCATAAACACATTGGGGAAGAAGGTTCTGCTGTTGGCTTCGTTTCTTAATAATCAGCACTTCGATTTTCAAGATTAGTTTCATGGCAGATTAAGACTTCTAGATTTGGATCTCCTGTGTTTTGCTTTTCTTTGCTACCAGAAAATAAAAAATTAGGGTGTGGTTGTCAGAAGGTAGAAATGTGGGGCCTTTGAGTGACTCTGAAAATACTGAGAAGTGGTAGTGCTTCCACTTTAGTTTCTTTCTGCCTTCTGATTATCATGACATAATTTGGTCAGTTGTGTCTCAATTGCAAAGCAACAGAAACTCAGATTGATGATTTTATTTTATTTTTTTGTAATCTCTTGACTGATCCCGAGTTTACCACTGTAATTTCTCTTTACTTAATGAAATGCTAGTGTGCTTTCCAGCAGAATCTTCTGTTCCATCTGCTTTCTTATTTTCCTCCCTTGTAGCCTTGGTTAGGGCTGTCACCTTTTAGACGTGAACTAGTGTGATGGCCACCTTGTAGCTCACTTTCATCACAGATCTGGGAGATTTCTTTTGCAGTCTTCGTGTAGAAATCCAGTGATCTAGCAGATGCTTACATCTAAATTTTTAGAACATAGTTTCAGATATCATAGTTATGGTTATTTCCAAAATGACACAACTTTTTACCTACCATCAGGGCTCTAATGTTTGCAAGCTTCATTGATACTGAGGGGATAGCAACAGGAGCTCAAGTATGAACTGAAATAGAGGACTGTCCATGAGTCAACCAGAAGCCCAGTTTATTTCTATTAAAATTTGTTTACTCTACACAATACATTAAAAAAATGAAGAAAGATAGGGAAGGGTCGTTTTATCCCTTTAAAGGAAAGGATGAGAGAACAAGAAATTTCTTGAGGCGAGAGTTTTAGCCCAGACCGTATCTGTTTACATGGAAAAACATATTCTTAATACAGGAAAAATTAATAGGAAACCACCTTTTTAACAGAACTAAGTAAGGATCCCACTTAACCAGGAGCAGTAGGATGAAGAATCAGCTGAAAGAAACAAACAGTAGTAGATCTCCACTGAAACATTATTACATTGAGAAGCTATGAAAGTAGACTACTGCCTTTTTAGCCAGAACACAGTGTACTGTACTATGAACTAATATTAATGGCTACTGTACCTGGCTGGGAGAGAGCAAACTCTTGCCAATACTAGGAGTCTTAACAGCTATCCCACACACGCTCTCGGGAGATCTGCAAAGTTATTGAGAAAAGTCGTGTCACAGAAGGAAGTGGGTAAAAACTGAGTGTGCGCTAAATGTGTTCTTTGTGTCAAAACAAATGCCAGTACTTTTTGTTTATTCCAAAGGAAGGTTTGAGGTGTTCAGATTGGAGTGAAAGTATGCTAATGAACAGAAAATACTTTTTAACTTAGTGGGCTGCGGAATTTAAAAACGAAACAGTTTTTTCAAAATTCCATTTAAAATGTGACACAGTCGGTAGATTTATTTATTTGCTTAACAGCAGCAAATGCATTTTAGAATGAAATCATTAAATATAACTTTCCTTTGTGCTTCCTTGCTTATGTCACATTTCTGTACTCCCTCTTCTCCTCCCAAATTGATTGTGTCTTTGCAAACAACTAAAACCATTTATGGAATGCAATTGCTTATCTGATTTTAGTTCTTAGTCATGTTGTCAGTTGTTACAGAAGAAAGACAGAACCCAGAATTAGTCTTTGGCAGGTAAAAAGCCTTTTTAGATCACCTTTAAGATTAAGCCACCTTAATATTATGAGACCACTGATTTCCTGCTGCAGCTGATAGTTTCAGTAGTTCTTGTTAGTTCGTGGTTTGCAGATTTATAAAACCTTTTGCACTGAGGAAGCACTAATCCAAGTGCTTTCTAAGCTTGACATTGGTAATACGCTAATATCAATAAGCAGACAGAGTTTGTCTTGCTTTGATAGACATGGTATGTACGCCTTTTTCAGTTTCAGGATACTGACTCTGTTTCCTCAGTGCGATTGTGAAAGGCTCTAAGTAGTTCTGTTTTAGAAACAAGAGTTTTAGATGTCTGTAACAGATATCTTAATTTTTTTTCTTTTTGGTATCTATTAAAAAAATTGTGTCCCTTACTGTGTGTTGGGGGGGGGGTGGGGATAATTCCCAATACTGCCTTATTTGCTAGGTATTTTGCTCTCTGAACTCTTTCATGTGAGGACAGGGACTTTCAAGGAAGAGGACTACGGACATTCTCACCTGGGAGCAGCCAGGCTGTTGCTCCCTGCCCTCTCTCCACTCTGCATTAACTGCTTGGTCACTGGCGGCACTTAGGTCATTTTGTAAGTGCTGGTGGACTTTTGATGGATTTGTAGTATTAATTTATATTCTCTGGGAACTGATCTGTATGTAGTTATTTAGTGTCCAGTCTGTTCAGTCAGCCTGTCAAAAGGTGTGTCAGTGATGGCTCTTTCTGTTTGCAGCATTCTCGGGTCTCCATCAGAGCACATTTTTTAAAGGGAAGGAAGGCATATTCACAAAATGAGTGTTACTTACATCTCCTTAGTATCTTCTAATCCAGTGGCCATATATTTCAGTGTTAAAGTGATCTGCAGGTAGCGAAGTGTAATTGTCATCCTCTGATACAATCAGGGAGAGTAAGGTAATGAAAAATTGCCATATGCCTAAAGGAAGTTAGCAGGATTGCAGGAAAAAAACAAAAATGAACCCCCTAGTCTAATACTTTTAGCTAGTCTCTCCTCATGCAGGGAGTTGGGTTTTTTCATTTATTTTTTTGTTTACTTACCCTTTTTTTTTTTTTTTAACTAAGGAAGGGACACTTCAGATAGTATGGAAATGGGAACCACTGTTATCCTCATTATCCTGAAAAAGGACTGCAGCACAAAAAGAGGAGAGTTAGGAAATGAAAAATTACTTCCTGTAAGAGTCTCCTGGAGAAAAGATGGGAATGTAGTGCGAAGTTTGTTCTTGCAGAGGCCCCAGGCTAAATGCCTTTAACAATACAGTTCTTTCTTATTTCCCTTATGGTATATCAGTGCATTCACAAGATAAACTTACCTTGTTGGTTTTCTTGGTGTAGTAGACTAGGGTCCAGTTAGGCCAGTTATAAGATACTATACCAAAATACCGATTACTGGAAAAAAAATCAGACAATCTCTGAAGCTGGAAGTATTTGTGCAAAATCTAGTTACCAAACAGCTCTATGAACTATAGAAGAGCTGAAGTGTAAACAAAATAAAATGAAATTTAATTAAACTTAAAAAAAAGATTAATACCTGCTTTATGATTGAGTGGATGGTAGATTTCATCTTCAGAGGATTGCGAGAGCATTCATGTGTAGGAATTCAAATAAGAAAATGATCTTTGTAGGGATTTTTCATAATTTTTCAGATAGCCTCCATTTCAAAAAGTAAAGAAGATGTGTGAAGCTGCAGATACAGATGTTTCATGTCTAGCAGTGTTTGGGACTAATTCGAGATGTAGAGTGATGTTTTCCATTGTGCACCTAGGGCGGTGGGAGGATGCCATGTATGCCAGCACGTATGTTAATTTTACTGCAGGGGGCCAAACCGCAGGCAGCACAGAACAGCGCAGGGGCTGCACCTTGCTTTGGGAGGACCCAGCATAACTCCCTGTTTCGGGCTGGGCAGGAACTGCCACAGGCTGTCTCAGTTCTCTCCAGGCACAGGCTGCATCAGGAAGAATCGGGGCTGTGTGTCTGGCTGGCGGCTGGCCCCCCTCGGCAGGAACCTACAGGAGGAGCAACCACTCCTTCCATACAGGAACTGCACAGAATCCAGCCCTCTGCCCAGTCCTACTAATACTTCCTTGCATGCATTCAGTGTACGGCCAAGAAATCATGGATTTAAATGTGGAAGTGCTGAAATACGTTGATGTTACTATTTCAAGGTTTTTTTTCTGGAGATGAAATGTGGCCTATAAATATTAGCAGAGATAATTTTCCTTTAGCTTATAAAATATATTAAACTTGTTGAAAATATTTAGCCCATGCTAAAAAGAAACCCTTAATTCACACAGTACTTAGGTTTAATTTTGTTTATACATTTGCTATATAGACCTCTTATATGAATATCCCTCATTTGTCCATTTGCAGTGCAAAGAGATCAGATAACGCATTTTGTATTTGCTGAACATACTATTTATTAAAGTTTACATTATGGTAATGTTCCAAGACCAATCGGTGCCTTCTGTTCTTTATGATATTTCTTCTTCATTCTGAATTATCTGTTTGTGGGCAATACTAAAATCTTAATTAGTGAGAAGTAAATAATTTTAGATAGAAAGACATTAACTTTAACTTTCCCTTTTATTTAGCCCAGTAAATTTTCAGTTATTTATCATTCCCTGTACAGCACAGTAAGCGTTGGAGGAATGCAAATTGGGGGACAAAATGAAAATTAAATAATTGTCATGAAATAGTTGGATTTGGACTCAACAGTATTTCCACATAGTCACTGGATCAGGTGTTGATACCATCCTCTATTAATCTGCAGTGCATACAAGGAGTGTACAAGGAATACCATGTGTACAAAGAGTTCCCTCTTTCTAAATCTGTTCATAGCAATGATAAATTCTGTATCCAAGCACAAGTCATCTTGCATAGATTCCTAGTCCTTTGAAACAGTCCTAAAATTATTCTTCTTTCTCTGACACTGCCAAGAAGTCAGTATAAAGAATGTTAAATTAAAATAATTTCTCCAAGGTTGACTCAGTGGGAGGAGAGAGTTTTTATTTCTCTTCTCTTCCCTATGTGATCACATAGCATATGCTACCTTTTTTTGGCAGATGACCAACATACAGTAGGATAAGGATGTAAGAGGTAATTCTTTAATGCAGTAGAACTGAAAATTTATTCTTCATGTTTCTTACTGTATGATGTTGAACACATACTTTGAATGTTTGAATTTTGGTAGAATTGTCCAGAAAGACTTTTAGAAGAAATGGAAAGGTGGAACCTTTCCCTTGAGAGTTAATGTGTTGTACAGCTTCTTTTTCTTTCTTTTTTTTTTTTTTTTTTCCCCCTGAGGACAGAAACTGAAGGTGACGTTTAACTTACATCTTTATAGACTGAAGAGAAAGAAAGGGAATTTGTCAACAGAAGTAACATGTAATATGATTATTTGAGTCCTTGTGAGTAGTGTTTTGATAAACCTTACACATTTTGTATGCTGATGCTTTCTGTAGATTAGGAAAGTCCCTTTCTTTAGCCTCTGTGGTTAATCCTGGTTGAATTCCATTCCTCTAATGTTAAATGAAGCAAATGAAAACCCGTCTTGCTGTCTTCTCTCAGATGAAGTTACAATATAGTGTGGTGTGTTTTTTCAGTGCTTTATATATGCTTTAATGATGGAATTTGTAGATGTTTCAAAGAGAGAAAGTCTGTAGTTTTGCTTAATGCCTTAGGATATTGCCAAGGCAATGGCCATTCTAAATCACGTTCTATGGGAATACCTGAAGTATTCTGCTTTTAGATCATCTTCTTGGACTGCAGCAATTTGACTTTTCCTTGGTGCTGCAATCCACTCCTTATGCTCAGCAGAGTTAGTGGTCATCTGATTTACTGTCCAAGTCCTGCAGTTATTTGTGTTTTGGCTTTTAATTTTCTTTCCCATTTTAGCTCGTGGCTGACTGAGTTAGACAGAGGTTTCCTCCAACCTCATTTTCCACAGAGGAAATAGCAGTGCAGAAAATCTCATCAGGATGTAATCTCCCTTCATTTTTCTTGTCATAGAAAAATCCTGGCTGAATATTAGTGGATTCAGCTGACCAGATGATAAGAAGTCCAAGACGCAAAATCTGCAAATCTTTTTTATTTGTACTTTAAAAACATATACCTATTTTCAGAGTCTCTTGAAACCTTTTAACAAAGTTCAGGGTTGTGGGTTTTTTTCAAAGAAAAGGTGCAGAATACCTGTTTCCTATTGATTAAGTGGAAACTCTAATCTTGCCCCAAATGAATATTCTGATTTTTTTTTTTTTTTT
>VYZM01023303.1:73435-142183 GCA_013398915.1 Dromas ardeola
TTTTTTTTTTTTTTTTTTTTTTCTTCCAAAAGGAAGAGATGGAGAGAGGTAGACAATAATAGATCAGTTTGGGAGTTGTGAATAGAACAGGTTCCTTATTTCGGTAGTAGAGCTATAGTCACTGGTTAAGTTAAGGTTAAGTGTTAAGTGTATCTACACCTCTAGAAGAAACCCAGCATAATGTCTGATACATGGATTCATTGAGGGCTGGAGAAATGACAGGAGGTGTCAGCTTATCTGTTGCCCTCTTACTAAATCAGAAAAAGCATCATAGGGCATTATATATGAAAAAGGGTGAAAATTACTGTTTTAGTGAATTTACCTAAGTCATGGACTAGTGGCTTTACCCAAATTATAGCCATATTGTCTGTATTTTGCGATCTTATGTATATGCATGCATACACACAGGCACGTTATCTGTGTGTTACTTAACACGCTCAACCAATTATTGTATATAGCCTCACAACTGATTCAATTTTCAGTTTGACTGAAGCTTTAAAAAGTTATTTAACATTTATGTTTAAGCATTATTATAATGAAATATACTATTTCATTACTAATGAAAAGCTTGGTCGAGATGCCGAACTTTTATAGGCACATTTGAGTTTGAGAGCTGGTTGTATTTTCCTTGGCAGGGTGATTTCTGTGATGCAGCCCACTTCTGTTTTCTTGTTTACTTAGTATCTCCCATTTCTCCACTAGAGGACACTACTGGCAGAAACAACAGTGAGTCCTTTTCATCCTTAGAAGTAATAAATCTATTTAGAAGTCAGATTTTCTTTTTGGAAGAAAAACGCTTACATAAGACTTTAATTTGGTTAATACTGATGTGACTTCTAGGCCAAAGGTATTACCTGCTAAATTAATTGGCCGGTTAATTCTCAAAGTTCCATGTTTAGTTACGGTGACGTTTAAAACAGGCTTTAAAATATGGTTGATTTTTGTATTGGACAAACAGGCCCCAGTTTTTTTCCATTTGAGTACTTCTATTGGAGAATGCCTTCGTCTTTCTAACATCAGGTGGAGCCAGTTCTGTGGCACTTCTGGTGACAACGTGCTTAGAAATTATGCAGCTTTTTTCCCTACTGAGCTTCTTACAGCGGCATGTCTCCTGGTTTTGGTGCATTGGGATATTTACATAGGTAACCAGTATATGTCCTGGTAAGACTTAAATGTGCAATCATACAGGGTGTTCTATAGGAAAAAATAGAAGTACACACATGCACAGTAGTTGTTGTTTGTTTTTTTTTTTTTAAAAATTAAAAACTAGCCCCATGCCCACAGTTAAATAGGCATGTTTATAAGCTACTGTCATTTGTGCTATCTACATTTTATACTAATCTGTAGTGCAGATGGGGGTGGCCAGTCGCCAGTGCTTGAGTAGCAGTTCAGCTTGGTGGCAGGAGGGTCACAGGACCAGCAGCAGGGCTGACTTGTGGCAGCAGCGGTGAGGCAAATTCATGGCTGAGGATGAAAACAAGCCGGCAAAGGCTCCCGAGCCCCACATCAGTCCTCTGCCTTTTCCACCTCCACCCTTCCAACTGTGCAGTGGGACCCTGTGGAGTCATTGGTACTGTCACGTTGTGACCTACTGCCTTTCTCTTATATACGTGATATGTGTCTTTTGGCTCTTAGCCATATGAAGCTTTTGATACATAATGCATTGGTTTTCACCAAAAAGCCTTCTTTTATATTGGGCAGTGTGAATTTTGTGGCCAAACTGTTTAAAAAATAAAGATTCACACAGTGTCTTAACTGTGCTTTCATCAACATTTGGGGGTTTTGTTCTTTATGAAAGTAGTTGCTACTCTTTTTTTTTTTATAGCTAATCAGAAGCTATAACTTCATTTTAGCTAAACATATGATGTATTTCTATACAAAGAATGGATTAATTTTTTAATCCATCCATTAATTTTTCAACTTTGGATACTCCTGCAGTAGCCAGTTCCAGAGCTACAGTGATGTCACGTGAAGGGAAGTCATTAATCAAATGTAAAGCTGAATTATAACAGTTTAAAAATGATTTAAAGTCAAAATCCAAACTTTATGAAGTGTGTTGAATTGCAAAACTTAAAAATTTAAGCCTCTTTTACCAGGTAAAATTAGAATTCAGGCCCTTAGAACTTTGTGTTTTACCACCAAAAATCTAATGATTTTGCTAGCACAAGAGGTAACACAGGGAATTCTGTGTTTGTGCTTCTTTCGTTGAAAGTGTAAATCGAGTCTTGAACTGTTCTGAGGAAAGTAGAGAACATGAGTTCAGAGCATGAACTCAAGAACTGATGAAGTAGATGTAACTGATGGAAAATTTGAGATGTAAGTAACCCTCCTCGAAATGAACTCACTTCTTTAAACCCTTTAATTTGGGAGATTAGGGATTTTTAATTTACGCATGTTCAGCACTGAGTGCCGATGATGCACAGTGCCACTAAAACGTGGTTTGAAGAAGGTTCAGCCGTGTTCAGAGCCTGGACTATGGGGTATTGTACTGTATCTTAATTGCATATGGTCCAACCTGCTACTAGTAGTAGAAACATACCTGATGTGATCGACCTCGGCAGCGGATTTGATAGTAACAGGAGAGTGTCTGGGAGTTCAAAGAGCAGGCTGTGAGCAAACACAGGAGGAGCTCTTTGGGCAGCATTTTCTAGCCAAACAGCCATTCCCTGTCACTGCCAGGAGGAAGTCAATAGGTCAGGTGTGTGTTGTGTGTTGTGTGTTGCAGGTTGGACGAGGCAGCTTTCTATCATCAATAATTCATTTGCCCAGCGTTTCTATAATCTGTGGATTAACCTTTTTCTCAAGATGAACATATAAATAGGAACTTGTTACTAGAGGTCAGCCACAGACTATTTTTTAACTTGTTTGCTGGAAATGGTATTAAAAGGCAAGTTCAGTTCACAGATAAGCTCTGCAGTGTACTTATTCCAAGATTATTCAGAGGTTAATTTACTGTGCACAATGTGTGTAGTTGAAAACTGTTGTGTGTTGATTTCTGGTTCTGTGGGATGCCATTAAATGTTGTGAGCTTCCAGTGCACAAAAGGCCACATAGTTTTGTGGCCTTTTGCTGACAGATCGGGCTTTTTTCCTTCTGTGTCAGTTTGGAACTAATACATCGTATCAGAATGGATATAATGGATTTATCTACCTTCTAAGGTATGCAGTTTCTTCACTAAGCAGTTACAGGACAAGAGATGTTTTCATACCATTAAAGTACGGACACTGATTTCTCAGTGATGAGAAAATGCCCTACACAGGCACATTTCTGCGAATGAGTAGATGCCAATTTATAGCTCATGATAAAGTAATTCTTATTATAGTTTCTAAAGAACTGAAGTTTTTATTTTATTTAGCCTGATGGTTTATGTATACAGACGTGGCATATATACACACACCTTTTCTTGAAAGTATTCTTAAAATTCTACAGTCGATTTGAGACCCTCACTTCAGACTTGAGAACATATCAACTATATGTGTCTCTGTTGTCTGTTCTCATGTTTGCACTGCTTCGCAAACTCACACTATTAATCTGCGCCGCAGTCCTTTGTTGCTGTCCCGTAGATGGGTAATGGGCAAATAGTCCGAGAGGTTCCAAGAGAGTACCCAAGGCAGTGGGTGTGAAAGCTGTGGTTAGAATTCAGGTGCTTTTGACTGCACTACAGGTCTTTGAACAATGGTAGCTCCCTCTCTATATGTCTTCTCCCACATAATTTTAATATCCTTAGTTTTCCTTGATTGCACTGGTTTTCATAGCTTAGTTCAGCTGAAATCAGTGCTGCTTTCTAGTGACTGAAAGCTGCTGCTGCGGAAATGTCAGCCATAGGCATTTAAGATTCAGTGTTGCAAGAGATGGGTAACTTTCCTACTCACTGGACAATTTCTTGTCCGATAAACTGCTGAGAGAGAACGGGACAAGGTCATGTAATTATGCTTTTTAGATACTTGTTTGGGAACTTCTATTTATAAAGTTATTCAGAAAAAGTCAAATTGGTCTTAGCTAATGGAGCCATCTCTGGAGGTCTAGGAGCAGTTGTTCCTCCTATTAGAGACTTAAACCTTTATCCTTGCTTTCCTTCTGTAATCGATGCGCTCTCTAGATGCCCAGTTACTTATAAATAGACTAAACATTTATTTTTAATAGGCACAAGTGCTGCAATGCTCAGTGCTGCCTTTTGCAATATGTGTAAGGACAATTCTGCTTTTTCCAAGCAATATTGGCTGTTTCCTGTTATGCTACTTAGCATGAGTGAAGGCAGCTAAACAGATAACATGGAATTCGCCAGTTTACCGATACCTCTCTCTCCTTTATGGCTTTCACTGACTCTTGAAACGTCATGAACAGGATTCTGAGGGTCCTGTCCTTGTCAACAGCAGTGTTAATAGAGTGCGCCTCTGTGATTTTACCATTGAACTGAAAAGACACTGCAGAACTTGGAAGGAGAAGGAGATCATGTAAATAAGATTCATCATATACAATGAGATAATACAGTGATTCAGTAAGGAGCCCTATCCGGTATGGTTTACCACGCAATATGGGCAGAACTTTGGAAAAAGAAGTAATAAAATATGTGATGTACATAGACAGAAGTTAAATTTATGAGCACGTGACATTTAGTGTTTACAGAACAGGCTTAAGAATCAATTTCTTACTCCCTGGGCCTGGACCAATTTTACGTCGCTTGTCAATAATGTACTTTCAGAGGGTATAATAGTAAATGCCTCTTCTTTTTTTATTTTTAATTGAATTTAAAAATAAAGTAAGCCTCATTTTTATGTTTTCATTTGAGTGATGTATCAGCTGCTTTTTCACCCTTTCTTTTTGCTGTGCTTAGATACTTGTCTTCCTTTAGACTAAATAGAAGGTGCATGAAGTTGCAGTTAGTATACCTTAGCTATTCAAGTTAGTATTCCGTAGCTCTTCATTTCTCAAGCCCTCCTTTCTGTGGCCTTGCATAGCAATGCCTAAAGGGCTTGGGTGCTTTTACACGTAAGCAATGTGTGAGGGAGGAGTTGATGCAAATATGTGATAAATATGTCCTTAATGTGGATGAATACCTCCCCCCAATGGTGTGCGAAGGCTGCTGAGCCAATTCTGGCTCATGTTTTAATCTTAAACTAGTTTCCCATTGATGTTCAGTGCTTGAAATTCTATTGGGGGTGAAGTCACTCATGTTTGAAAAACAGTTTGAGATTTTCAGATGGAATAGGGTATTATTATTGTACTGATTTCACTAGAGAGAAGTATTACAGGGAACAAAAATTGTCTATTTTAATAGAATATATTAGCTTGGTATACTGTACAGTGATCTTCGCTGTGTAGTTTTATGTCTGGAGGACTAATCAAAGAGTGTGTATTTTCTACAATCATGAGCGTATCTATAGTTTTGTATATGCATGTAGATATACTTGTGTATTTATTTAAAGGGGGAGGAAAGAAAAAAAAAAAAAAAAAGGAGGAGCCAGCCCAGGATTCAATTGTCTGGTTTGTTTTTCTAAGGCAGCTTTGAACTGCATTTCTTAGCCCCTGGCATTTTAGATAGTATCTTCAAACACTAGATAAAAGGAAAGAAGAGAATTCTTAAAATGGATTTCAGCTATATTTTACTAATTAGTTATTATTTCTTCCTTCAGTGAACAGTTTAACAAGTGTAGAATAGAGTTGCACAAGTTCGGTGTGTTCTTTCAAAACTAGAAGTCAGAATGTTTCAAAGTATTTGGGTTTCATTCAGAAATACTTTCTTCTGAATAGTTTTAGTTCCCGAGGTCTGTTGAAACGGGCTTTCCAGATCAGCTTCTTATTCGGACATAGTAGGCAGGACTAGCAGACAGCGTTCTTTTGGCTGATGAAGGAAAAGACTCTTTTTTAATCTACATAAAAATACTGATTTTGGAGGTTTGTCTTAGAGGGAGGGTTTACACCAGGGTATTTAAGTTAGTTCAAAAAGATTTCAAATAGTCGAAATGTGAGGTGCTAAAGTTACACAGAACAGAGGTGGTAACGCTGACGGTAAATCATTTCAGCTGTCAAAGCTCTGCGTTATTTCTGATTCTGCTCTACTTATTAACTAATAATAATACTTTAACAGGAGAAATGTATGGAAGTGAGTACTTTTGTCCAGGACGTTGGATTTCACCCAATAACTCTTGCATCAAATTAATAAATTATGATTTAACTAGGATCATATTTTTCTAGGAGATAATCAGGTTTGATTTAAAAACTTCAAATGATTGAGAGTTGACTATATCCTAAGTATATTATGCTCGTCATTAATTAGCCTTGGCATTAAAAAAATCATTTTATTCTTACCTGAACTCAGTTTCAGCTTCCAAATATTAACTGTTACTGTGCATCATCAGAGATCTTCTTCCCATTCGGGTACTTTCACACTGTGATCCCATCATATTTTTACTTTTCACAGCATAAACTAAATTATGCTTCTGTAGTGTCTCATGATGAGGCAGGTTTCTCTGACCTTGGATCTTCTGTTTACAAATCTTCCAGTTTGCCAAATGTCCTGTGTAAAGGGGAGCGGCAGCGCAGGACAGTGGTTTTGGTCTTGCTTCTGCCTGGAACGTTGTGCACAGAAACCAAAAGCTGTTACTAATTGACGCTCACTTTATTTCACTCCGTGTTATGTTGTATTACCCACTGACTTGTATAAATAAATCAGAGATTTTTTCCCCTGATTTGGTTTTATTTCAGAAGCATACAGTTTATATTATCTGGCTGCTTTAATGAGGTAAACAAACCCCAGCAGCGTAACAGTACAGGTCAGTTGGCCTTTTCATGTATTTCTTTGTTGACCGTGTTAGGTATGATGAGGCATTTGTGTAAATCACTATTTTTTTAGCTGTGTGTGTTTTTCTGTACCAAATGTTAGATAATGAGATGAAAACATTATTTTGAACTTTCTATTTAGTCTGCTAATTTTCGAATTTGCCAAACATAGTTGTGTCATTGAGTAAGTGGTGCTTCTGAAGGTGCCACAGATGCCAAACCCTGATAAAATCCACCCTATCTTGTTAATGAACACACAAACGGTTGTTCCCCATCTGCCGCCTCTGTCTGAAAGGTTAGGAAGCCTTTCCTTCTTGATCACAAAGGACATAATTATTGTCTGTAGAGGAGTCAAGTACAAAGACAGTTCATCCAGTCTGACCGCTACTACACTGCAGGCCACCAAAGATTAACAGCTGCTTCTCCTTTGATTAGGTTAGGTAATAACAGTTACTTTAGTTAATAATTGGATGGATTCCCAGGCCATGTAATTCAGGTTTAGGCTGTCATTTTTTGCTGGCATGTAGCTGAGCTGTATTATTGGAACGGAGCCTGTAATCCTATTAGTCAGTTGTCACTCAAGCCATAGGAGAGGAGAGAAGGGGAATTCAGATCCATTCAGGTGTTGTAACAGGTAGGCAGACGTCAGCCATGCTAGCCCAGCTTCTGATTGTTTGTCATAATTTTTTTAAAAAAGGATTAATTTTAAATTTCTTAAAATGCGTAGTTCATAGTTAATCCATAAAATGGTTACACAATTTGTTTAATTTATTGTTATTTCTGTTTACTTTGCCACACATGCATTAGTTTACACACACACACTCTCTGCTAAAGTTACTTGATTCATGCGCTGTTCTGCTGAAATTAGTTGCTGTATGCTCTAAATTACAAGTTCATAATGGTCCAAAGATTAAGAATACGTACTTAATGTCCCATCAGCTGTGTTGGCTTTCCTCCTGCACAAACAAGACTGCTGTGTGTCACACTGATACAGGCTTGAGAGGGATAAGGAAAACAAGACTCTTTTCATGTGTTGGTTTTGAGTGCTACATCTGCTGTTCTGAAGACTACATCTCTGTTACTGTTTTTGTAATGGTTAGGACACATCTAGGTGTCATCCCCAAGGTTTTTGTGCCTCCTCCTGTCTCTCTTAAGAAGTGCATAGGTGACGGTAATAGTAATTTTTGTCTGCATGTTCATTTGTCCCTGCTGTCCTGCATGACCAGGTAACTTCAGAGCCTTGAAATCCTTTTGTACTTAGAAATCAAATTGTTTAAAAATATTATTTGAAGTATTTGTGAATTTCTGAAAACATGTATAAGCAAGTCAAATTTTCACACAGTTTGAAAACCAGATGTTTTTATGTTTTATTTCGTTCAACAAACATGAATTCCGTTATATCGATTGCCTCTGCTGAATAACCTTCCCAATCTAAATACGCAGCTACTCAAAGAACAGTTTCTATAGTGAAGTTATGAAATGGGCTTCATAAACATCTGGTTAAGTAATTTGGGAGGCTAAGTTGGGAGACTAAGGTAGAAGTCTGGGGGATTCTTTCAAGCAGCAAAACCATGCCATACTGGTTTATGCTCTTTTCAAATAGGGATTTAATATTTACTCCTTGCAGGATCTGTCATTTTTCATACTTAGACAGTGTGTGATCTGCTCAGTGCCTTGGGTGCTACCAGAGTAAAAGTCGTAGTTACCTCAGTGGGTCTTTCATTCTGATACAGATTCAAATGGGAACCAATTTAAATAAAAATATTATGTGAAGAAAGGCTTTGAATAACCTACATGCTTCAGTCTACTTCTTTTGAGTTTCTGTCATATTTTAATATGTATCAGCTAACGTAAAGCTTTAGCACTACAGAACGTTGAGTTTGGATCATATTTTGAAGGATATAGGTTAATTTTGGGAAGAACGACAAGTTGGATAAGATAGCCTGCTCCCGTATGTTTATGCGTTTAGAAAGATTTCTTTAGATGAATACAAAATACATCAAAATTTGAAAATCGCCTCAAGTGTAGGAATTAATTCTGAATATTTTTAAAAATCATGTTATTTGGCTGCTATACTTCAGAGATAGAATGACAATATCTTTCAACGTTGGGGAGATTTAATACTGTTCATTCTTTATACACAGCTCATCAGTCCGAGGTCTCGTATTGTGGATAGCTGAGGGAGTTGCCTGTGCACGGTTCCTTTTTCATCGTTTCCTGTGGTACCGCAGTCACCCAGTGTTCACTCTGAAAACGTCAGTAACGCAATATTCCAGTGCCTTTCCTGCTCCTTTGGGGACAGGGCACGTGGCCCTTCAGTTCCCATGACCTCCCTTGCCCCCAGACCAAGCTCAGGGAGCTGGACCTCAACCTGGGACTCCGGAGAGCATGACACTTGCCCAGTGACCAAGGTCACTCACAAGCACTGGGTACCAGCAGTTACTTTGGTAGTCAACATTTCCTTACAAACTCTTGGAGTTCTCCATCTTAAAAGAATCCTTGGAGATAAATATATTAAATATCATGCTAAAAGTCATGTGTTCCTAGTCCCTAAGTGGCAGTTTTATAGACCTTTGTAAGCACGGTGAACAAATACCATGCTCATGTATCTTCCCCAACTTTGCTGCTCCTTTGTTTCCTCCTTTTATCGAAGGTTTTTCCCCTCTCTCTTCCATGCACGTAGTTAGGAATTTATTTCCCTGATGGCTAAGCATCAAAATGCTGATTAATTTTTACGAGTAATCCAGAGAGGAGAATAATAGGACATAAAGCTAAATTATATAAAACTGGGGTAAATTACAAACTCGCTTCTGCTTGATAGAAAACTGCAGTAGTAAAGGAAGTTCTTTAAAATGTAAATTCATATTTTGAAAAGTATACTTGTATTTTAGCAAAATATTAGACAAAAGTGAAGCAGGCACTCCAAAAAAAGTCTGTCTGTATAAGAAGTGGTGCTCCAGATTGAAGTGGAAGGAGAGCATGTAGGAAATCAAACAGCTTCAAAAGACTAATATTCTTTTCAAATAGATACATGAAGATCTCCCCTCCGAATGGGGAGACATTATAGCTTCTTTCAGTGTGGCTCTGGTGGTGGATTTGGGTGGGTGAAGTTCCTTTCTAGACACTTTATTACTAGGTATTTATGGAGAAAAGAGGAGTTCTGGAAAAAAAAATCACAGATAAAAGTTTACATGAAAAAAATAAAAGGATGGGTTTAACATTAATGAATATAAAGAGTTGAGAAACAAGCCGAGTAGGAAAGTGTAAGAGTGTACACTCTCAAGAGTGGAGTAATTACTAAGGGAAGAAACAAAACGAGTGCAATAAAATGGGATATAACTCAGAGTAATGGGATGAAATCAAGAAAGGGCATATTTGGTCTATATGACAGGAAAGACGACTTTGCCACGAGAGCTAATAGGTTGTGGCATAATCTCCCATGAGAAATAGGGAAAGTGAGAAGTGGGAAGTGCTTGGCACATTTAAAACTGGAGTAGCACTAACAAATATGCGGTAGCAAGTAAATCAGTGGCGTCACGTAAATGTCTCTCCCATTGGTGTGCTGCGATGCCGGCATGCCAATCATTTGCAGAAATCCTCGTGCGCGTTTGTCTACACTGCTTATGTGTGTAGGTTGATTACCAAGGAAAATGCACACTTGAAATAACAAAATCTCTCTTTACACTGTTCAGTTTTAAGCTGAAGTGAAAATTGATCTGTTCGAAAGGCCCCGGGCTCTCTCTGGGGGTGCTGAACCGCTCTGTAGCGCTGGTGGAGCAGGGGAGGAAGAGGAGAAGGTTTGAGAACTGTGGCTGTAAGCCAGGGTGCTCGAATAATATTTTCTGGCTTGTGGCAGGACTGTCGGGGCTCTGCCAGGAGGTGGGTGGGCAGAGTTGCAGGGGAGGCAGCGCTCACTGCAGGCTGGCCCCGCTGTCGCTGGATCCCTGGCCGACGGTTGCTAAAGGAGGCTTTTTTGGTTGTTGCTTGGAGTTTTTCTCAGTTGGAAGGGAAGGAGAGGAAGTAAAGGAGGAATATGTGAGCGGAACTGAAAAATAACTCTTCAGTTAAGGCACACTTACTGGGTCAACTGGACTAAAATTGACTGCTAGAAATTGTATTTATCAGTTAGCCTGTAGGAAATTGATGATCTGAACGGCTTGGTGAGTTGGGACGCAGATTTCCATTCACTTGAGGCTAGTCATTCCTTTGAAGGTAAACCTTTTGTCTGCCTAAAAATCTACATGCGCTTCGTACTAATTGTGGAAAATGGTTTATTTTTGAATATCTGACTTCCTTGTTTAAACAGTTTTTCTGGAGCCTGGAACAAGTAATTTAAATAGAATAGAGTTGTTTGCTTGAAAGAAACTTAATGGAGAGAAAGTTGCATGATTTAAAAAAGAAAGAGTAAGATATGTACTTTGTGTTTACATATCAATGTCTAATTCTCAGAGGGAAAAATGTTTCTCTTTAAAGCATATTATATCTTGCTCAATTATATTTCTTAACTGTTCAAGGAAAGATGTTATTGCCAGAGTCACTAGGAGTTTTTTCTATTATACAGTATTTATTTTTTTTTCTGTTACAGCATAATACATTTTTACAGACTAGTAATGAGGACTAATAATGATTGTATTTATAGAGCACTTCCCATTTTTTCCCACATGCGTAGTGCTTGCAGCACTGAAAAAAAATAATAATTATTTCTTATTAACTAGTATATCCTCATCATTGATGAAATTAAGATGAGTTAATACAAACAGCTGATAAAGTTACACAAAATTAGCAACTTAAAAGTAGAGAAGAAAAAGATCTTACATGCTTTATTTTGAACAGTAGGAGATGAAAACAATTTTGTATGAAAAGAAAGAGGCATGAGTGAGTCCTAAAATCCTGGACCTGCTCCAGTAAAAACTCAGTCATTTGCAAAATGGTAGGATTATTTCTTACACCTTCCTATTCTGCTAAGTGGAAGTTCAAAGGCGACACCTAGAATAAAGACAAGCTAGGAACACACACAAAACTAGTTTAAATTGATTCTTTCCATTTATAACCAACAGCATAGCATAACGAATGCAAAACAAGCTGGATGTAAATGTCATACCTCAAAGCTAAAAATATTCATTCATTCTGCTGCATTTTGAATAAGCTGCAAGCAGTGGATTAGGCAGAGTGCCCGGGGTGGTAAGAAGTTGGAGTTGCCAAATTGGTAAACTACACCAGTCATCTAGGTGACGTTTTCAAACTTTACCTCTGTAGTTTCCCATAATTGAAGCACTACCAAAAATCACATCCAGATTTTTAACCTGATTCTTAAACTCCAAGCAATTAATTTGGGGAAGACACAACAGCTAACTAACTTGTATCCTCAACAGCATCTGTCAGGCAACACTTCTGTCTTCCTAAGATTAAGGATAAAATAAAACATCTGACTGGTGATGCTGTCAGGCTTTCTTCCAGATCAGCGACTTAACTTATAGGGTCCCCATTCTGTGAAATACGTAACCAGGTATCCTCAACGTAGAGGTGGTACTCATTTTTTAAAGTGGTCTGCCAAAGCTACAATGAACAGATCAGGCAACAAGCCTGGAGGTTGTCTCCTTTTGGAGAAGTTTGTAAGAAAGAAGAATTACTCATCTAGAGATTGTCTAGATTCTTTAAATCGTATACAGAGCCATAAAGAATAGCTACAAAGAGAACAGCAACAGATAAAGATTAACTTTATTAAAATCCATAGAACAATATGTCGTTACAGAGAATATGGTATTGAACTGTATCACCTATATACTATTTGATGCGTATATACAATCTTTGAAAAAGTTAGCACCTGAGAATTTCAACTCCTGCTCTAAAGAATACTCCTTCCTGTGCACTGGCAGTAAAATGCTCTTTTTCAGAGGTGTTCAACATGATAAATACATGTATTTAAGGTTTTTCTACATTGACAAAACGCAGCACAATTTTCTATCAGGCATATCTTTTATGTAGGGATTTCTTTAATTTCTGTTGGTTCTCTTCTGTGTCTGTGTTTATCTAGAACACAGCAGATCAAATAGCATTTCGAGCTGCAGGAGGACTGACTGCCCTGGAAAATGTTCTTCAAGCAGTGACTTCTCCCACCAGTTTGAATGCGGTTTCACGGCTTCCTTTTAAGTAAGTACGATCGGTCCTTCATTTGCCACTTAGAATCACTAGAATATTTATTTCACATCTACCTCTTTACTGGTGCTTGTTCTCATCGTTCAGTGTTGAACTTCAAAGAAAAAAATGGTGCTGTACTGTACGCTGCCATGGAAGGTGAAGGACATTTCCACGCAACCTCTGGTTTTCTAACCTGGTGATTTTATTTCTAGCTCTTCTATATTTGAGCGGTAGTATCCCTAACTGTACAAAATGAGAAAAGAGAAAACTGTATTAAACAGAAGAGGAGCTACATATCTTTTGAAGTTAGTCTGTAGAGTTCTCTAGTGGGAAGTGGGGGAATTATTTAAAGGGTTGTAATTCACTGGAGTCTGACTGCTTTTAAAATGAAACAGTTGTAAGATACTGCTAGCTGAAAAGGCATCTACAAACAGGTAAATCAAAATTCTTGTGGATTAGAAGAATTCCTCTTTATAACATGTAAGAATAGAAGGGTTTAAATGTCTAATCCCTAAAAAAAAAGGCGGTGACTAAACAGAATGCCTGCAAAAACTGATGACTCTAAAGCATGCTTTTTTCCCCTAATCTCTAACTGTAATTTTTATCCATTCAAAGGCACAAACGTGCTTTCAGAGCAGAGCTAGGGATGGTTTTAGTACAAGATGAACCAAGCCCAGGATATCCCGTTATGTACCATTGTCATCATTTGTTTGTAGCTATATTGTAATGTTGTAATAATTGGAATTTAAGGACTACATTGTGAGGGTTTGGATTAAAACTGTCCATTAATATGTTACGGGACAAGCGTGAAATGCTAGGGAAGAACACCAAGGGGAAAAAAATGATTTTAATATCTTAACTTTGGTCTTCAAAGAGAATACAATTGCTACATTCCTGCTAAGTCATGCAGAATGCACTTGCTGCAAGTCCAGCCAATTCCAGTGATGAGCATTCCTGACTTGGTCCTATGGTGAGCAGCTCGGCAACAGCCTTTGGACTCGTTAATTCGCAGAGGCTTTAATTTTGAGTTATCCTCATCAATATAGGGTAAACTTTGCAAGGGTAAGGGCTGTACTGTGTGGCCACATAAAGCTTAGCCTAAATTTAGCTGTAAACTTTTCAAATGTGCATCTTCTATACATCTTCAATTTGTGTTCTTTCATTTTAGGAATAGTCTCCCATTGGCAACCTTTGTTGAGAAGGTTTGAGAATACTGTGTTTATGTTACTGAAAACATTTTGTTTAAAGTTTGTTAGACGGTATGAGGATGTGTTAGTTCTCAAAGGAGCTTGTGTGCCGGTAAATAAAGCCCCATGTCAGCCGCATTTGTGTAACAGAAAAAACATCCAAGGAGATGTATCAGAGGTTTTCCTTCTATGACGGTTACTGTTTATTTCATACCTATTTCAGACCAGTGTAACTGGTTTCTCAGATTCCTGAACCTATTCAGGACTGAATTATAAAAAGAATTTTTAAACTTTTCAAAAAATCTTCCAATGTTGTTTTACTAACACAAGTTTTCAGCTATCTGTTTCCAAAAGAAATATCAAGGCAGAAAAGAGATTAATATAAACTTTTCTGACAGCTCTGTATGTTAAAAAAAAAATCTACTGAAGAACTTAGCTCCGCTCCTGCAATACAGCGTTTTATTCAACTTTACAGCACACGGCAGGCTCCGGGCATCTGGAAGTATTGTAGTTTGGAAGCTGTAGGGCAGGTTGCACGTAATTTAGCACGGGATCTTGCTTTCTAAAGCTAACTTCTCTTGCTGTTTTTTTCTGCAAGAGTCTGCTTGAGTCTGACTTGCAGAGTCCAGAGGCTGCTGGAAGTGTCACAGGGAACTTGGGGTTCCTGCGGGTGACGCTGAGCCTCCTCTGCTGCTGTTTCTATGGTCTCCTTTCTGGTAGAGAAGAACCTACTCTGAGCAGGAGCTGCAGCCCAACTGTTCAGTTCCAGCAGGCGTTCGGAGGCTGGGACTTTTCTGTGAGCAGTTTGAACCAGGCATAAACGTGGCTGGTTTAGAGAAACCATAATGATGCATGTTAGTGTGGTCTCACTGGAAGTATTTAAGAAATTCTTCAAATGTGTTGCTGTAAATACAGAATGTTTGAGTTTCAAAAACAAAGGGTAATCATAGAATATATTTAGTTCTTTAAATGAAGAAAATTGTATCACATTTCTCCTCATTTAATATTTGAAATGAGTTTGAAATTATTTTTCTTTCTTTTGTGCAAAATACAATTTACATCCTGACTTCTTAATCTTTGAATCTAGCGAAGCAGCAGTTTTCTCTGCTTAAAGACAAAGCAGAGCCCTGTTGAAAGAAGTTGAACTAAGACCTTTCATTAATTGCCCTCCAGTCTTCCCCTAGCCAAATATGCTTTGCTAAAGGACGCTACTGTATTTAAGATTGTTTGTGTGCTCTTGCAATGTTTAACCATTTGTACTCATCTTAAATTGGGAATTTGTCTGTGGTTTTGTGATGAGGATAAGCTATTTACAAGTAGGTGAGGAGATTACACGGGCTATTATCTACATCTCTCTTTCTCCAAAATCCTGGCAGTATGGTGCAGCTCAGAACTTTAATCCCATGTCTACAAGATAAAGCTTTATTATCAAAAGATTTAACAATATGCCTGTTGTTTTGTACTACTGTCCAGATTGGTAGTTAGCCCAGCAGGACGGCAAATGCTGTGAAAAAGATGTGACATTTATGAGACAGATGATACATTTGGTGTTGGGGCAATTTTTCTCCCCTTCAAATAAATCACTGAAAAAGGAAAAGAGAAAGCAATGGATTATAGTAGGTTTTATGATCAGTGTTAACACACAAATTAGTGTCCAGCTGCGTTATTTCTTAAAGTAGCATTTTGTAATTTCCATGAATTTGTTCAGTTCGCCACAAAATGAGACATATTCATCGGAATTTCATGAGTTTTCAGTGTCTTATGGTATTTTTCTTATGCTTCTACTGAAAAGCAACTGGGAGCTGCACAGCAAAACAATGACTTAAGATCAAGACCAGAAGATGAGTCTCATCCCCTGTGTCTCGCATATTTGCTATGGGCAACTCGTTTAGCCCCTTTGTGCCAGGGCATGTTACTGGCCTTGCAGATTGTAACAAATCTGCTAACAAATGAGGTTTGTAGGGTTTGTTTAATTAACATTTGTGACATACTTTGAGTTCCTTTGGTGACCAGCACTTTTAAACAGAAATTAGCGGTAGTTGTGTAAGGAACAAAGGAGGACTTTTGTTACACGTCAAGACATGATTAAAGTCAGTTTTGTTATAATGTATCTTCTCTATTAATACAATTTCTTGCATAATTTATTTAAAGCAAATCTTACCAGGGTAAAAAAACTTGAACCATAATTATATTTGTAAAAAGCAGAAGATAGTGCCTGCATCATATTATGGCATTGATACAAATTACTTTTTTCATTAAGAATATTTTGAGCTGAGAACTGCTTTTGTAGCCTGCTTTTTGTCATTTTTACTCGGTTTTATGAGCATACATTTCTTAAACTGTGCGGTTACTGTTCATGCAGTTCTATAGGGTTGTTCGCAAAGCTTTTTACGTAAAGTGCGAAACAAGCTTTCTTATTTTCTTGTAAGGTTGTTCCCTCTAGAGAAACATGCGGTTGGTGCAAGGGCATAAAGATACTCTAAAGGGAATGGCCTCTTTGCAAGTTCAACACCTGAAGCCTGCAGCATCTGTCTCTTTCCATGATTTATTCTTGTTGTCTGTCTCTGAGCTCAAGAATAAAGTGATGTTGCCCTCCTGCGCAATTTAGGAACAAGTTCTTTTGTTGGAAGAAGCCCTGCGAACTCTGAGGAAACTTTTGGATTGAGAGCCAGATCTCGCAATGAAACAATTGATAAGCCAGGGACTTGAGAATCTCTGTAGAAGGCTTTCAGATTCCATCACACCTGTAAATGTTGGGGTAAATTAATTATTTGATTGTCACTTGCCATGCAGTCGTTTATTCATAAGTACATTAACGTGTCAGAGTGAAACTCCAGTCTGGTTTTGGAAGCGTCTTGAAGGAGAATTGGTGCTGAGTTTTGTGTTCTCTCTATTAATTGTGACTGTACTTCAGCTGGAGCCCTCTTTTTTAATCAGGCGTCCTGATTGTGTAGTAGGCCCTGTTGTTCTTTCAGTTCATATTCTTGCCTTGGTGGTTTTTTTAACCATTCCACTCTACAGCCATTCTGTGCACCTTTTTTCAGTAACAGCTCACCTCCCACTTGTTTTAAACTCAGCTTTTAAATAACAATACTGATCACTTGCTTTCCCTGTCAGAGTGCTGCATAATGTTCAAACTGGTTAAAAATGAGCACTTCACTATTGAATTAACACATCCTAAATTTGATAATGTTTAGTATTGTATTATTTCACTGCCAAATTGAGCTTTTTGGGTTATTTTCTTCATCAAAGAACGTACTTCAGTCAAAGTACATTCATTTATAATCTTCAGAAGTTGAAAGTAATGTGGAAAAGCTTTACACTTGAAGCTGGTTAATTATTATAAGTTGATGATGCCCTGAGTTTTATAAAGCAAGATTTGTGAGTTCTCGCCTCCATATCTTGGTGCATTATGGTGGATTGGTTTTGCATGGTTGGATACTGTTGCTGCCTCAGTATTTTGAATAAAAATTACAGTTTGTCAACTTGTTTATGTCGGGCAAATTGAGGAAAGTGAAGATGTGCTAGCATGAAAGAAAGTCACGTACATACATATAAACTGTTGAGATCTAGCTTGAAGATGTTGATTAAAGTGAATCCTCTTCCTATTTCTTTGTACTCATGTAAAATAAATAGAACGTACAGATGCATATTTTTGTCTAGTTTAAAGAGAGATTTCTTTTTTGGATCAAAGTTTGTGTACCATAATGAGTGTTTTTATAATTGGATTTACACTAGAGGAAAGCCTTACATCAGAGGGTAGATTTATTCTGTGGTTTGAGTATACATGCTGTCTAACACAGCTTTAAAGCTGATTTGCGGGTGTGATACGAAGTTTAGAGCAACATCAGTAATCAATAAACAGCTGCTTTACGTGAGGCTCATACTTTACTATTTCAACGGATTTTGATATCTCTTGAGATAAAAGTTTCGGAATGAAGAGCAGTTAGAGCTTCCAACAGGGGGAAAAAACACTAAGAAATGTATTGAGTTTTTCATCCCGGTGAGTTTAACTGGTGGTTAAATAAAGTTCAGGCTTGAGATTCGCAGCACTGCGCTTGTCTCAGAGGCCTCGTGCAGAAATGGTGACAGTTGACAGCTGTTGTTCCCTTAATAAGATTAAAGTAAAGAAATTAGTTGTGCTGTCTTTAATCTGCCATTTAACACTGCGAACCACCTGGGGACGGCTTCTGTGCTGACACTTCCAATTTTGAATTAAAAAAAAAAAAAAAATGGTGGAAGTGAATCATAGTTCAGAGCGTGCCATGATTAGAATGTATTTAGACGAACCGTAGTTAGCAAGCTTATGTTATCAATTAAAAGAACCCTCTTTATTCCTCTTTATTGTTGTGAAAAATTAATTTGCATCCATTTGCTTACACCACCTTTTCAAATACATTATTTGAGTCTCTGAAAATGCAAGTACTACTTCTGACATGAGATTCAGTTGGGAAAAACAAAAGCATGATGTGTTATCACAATGGAATTTGTTCTGTATACAAAGTGGGAAGTTTTTCTGTTTTCAAATGTGAAATAAATGATCCTCGTAGGAATTAGGAATCACATAGATCAAAAACCATTATTGCAGTGAACTAACTAAATCACCTCCGAAACTCTGAAAGTCTGTCAAAATTATAACTTAACCTACCAAGATCATATTTGACACTTTGGGTAAATTATAATGTTTATATTTAAATATAATTACTTTTTATTTTAGAATAGCTGATAAAATGACAGATGCTGATTTAAAGCATCTTCTTCTCAACTGAAAATAGAAACTACCAATATAGTTTCATATCTCTCTCTCCCTGTAAACACACCTCCACAGGGGAATAATCTTCCACAATGAAGGGTGAAAATTAATAATGATGTAATATTGTTTTCGTATCATGTGAACTGCAGATTGAAACTGATTTAATTAGACAGTAGAGTAAAATTAATTACCAGTACAGTAAAATTAATATAACTGGTAATATGGTGATACTCAGAATATTAACAAAGGAAAAGTGTAAATGTTCTTTATGTTTTTACAGATCAAACCAAGCAAGTTTACACTTCTTTTTTTAAATTCAAAATCATTTCTCTAGCTGAAGAAAAGACAATCCAGAAATACAAACAGAAAAAAAAAACTTTAAATTTTCTGGCCTCTGGGCGTTCCCAGCCTTTCTTGGCTTGAGAAATACAGTCTATGTCTATAAGATGCTTCCATTTCAGCTCCAGGGAGCCATGCTAAGTAATGAGACGCCACAGCAATGAACACAGCAATGGGTAAAGCAGTCTTCCTTAGTATGTAAATAACTTTGTTGTTTCAAAAAATATTTTAGGAGAAAAGTAGAGGGTAAAACTCAACTCTCTCGTAAGTATGTTGAATTAGTCTGCAGCTTGTTATGTTAAATACCAGCTTTGATGATTTCTGTATGATAACTTGTTTGTTGCAGTCCCACTTTCGTATGACCTTTTGGCAGTGCTCGCAATTTGTTTTCTTCTGTGAAGCTTATTTGAACTTAGTCACGTTTTTTCACATGTTAAAAAAACCCCAACAAAGTAAAAGTTCTTTTCCTTTTGGTTTACTTTAGGCAAACAACTTGAATTTCTAGCCATCTGTATTATTGTATATATGTTTATGATGCATTTGTGTTGTGTATAGTAACAGAGATAGCTTTTGTAGTAAGCAAAGTTCAAGAGATTAATTTTGTGTTTATTCTGAAATAGTATTATCTGTGGTCGGATTTATCTTCTCTGTGAGTATATTCTATATACTGGGCCCAGCTTCCCTGCAAATCCTGTTTTGAGAAGAACACTTTAATTGGAGCAGGTGGAAATTACTGCACATGATGCAAAGAATAATTGGGCATGTTTTGTACATCTGGAGCTTTCTGTGACTCGTCATGTTTATGATTTTCTGTTCTTAACTGTTGCAAACCTGTTACCTCTTCCCGCCAGCCATAGGTGTAGGTCAGTGGATGCTACTGTAGCTGGAACCAGCACCGAAAGGCTCTGTACAGAAGTGGTTCACAACATGGCAGTAGAAATTTTTGGACAGGAATTTCACCTGATCAGTTTTTCTTGCTCTGTACAAATGACTCAGCTCTCTCCCTTCCCTGCGTTAGCTCACAGGCGCTGCACAGTAGCCTCTTGCTAAAGCTGGTCCCGGTATACTCTGAATTACTTTATACATATGTTTGTTTTCCTGAAGGTTGTGCTAGGAAAGAGGCCCTATACCCAACTTACTTGTGTGATATAGCTATAAGCAACAAAAAAAGAGTATTATGTATCTAAAGTATGAAATTAGCTGATACTCTGTGTGAGTTTTGTTATGCCTTCCTAGTATAGCTGTAATTTGTAGTAGGTTAATACCACAAGGACAGCTCAGGCTTTGCAAGAATGCATTGTCCAATGCATGTTATTTGGATGTAAACCAAGAGTTTTGAATATGCAAGAGTCTAATAGCCATACAGTGCATGACTTCTGATAAATATGGCTTTGCTGTCTTGAATTTTTTAATGATTTAATTGATTTAATGTAAATTTTTAGTTCTGTTTGGAATCCCATGTTTAAGGAAATGAATGTGAATTGCCGAAAGGTTATTTTGTGATGTGCTTCTGTTTATTTGCTTTTAATTCACCGAAGAAAAAAGTAGCAGTCTTATTTTTCTTTTTCTTCCCTTCTGATTTTTTTTAGGTCACTCTGCAATGCGGTAAACGCTTACAGCCTCACCTGCAATAATTGCGCAGAGAACTGCACCTATGTTCTTTTTAGTAATAAGATCACTTTTCTAATGGACCTGTTGATACACCAGTTTACGGTATGTAAAATACCTATTTTAATTTAGAGATTTTTCTATGCTTCACAAATATATTAGAGTATTTAGAGTGTAAGAACACCAGGGAGATACATGAGAATAAGGGCTCGAAAGAGTAAGATTCTTTTGTTGAATGTGTTTGGTATCTGTATCTGCTGTACTGCTATACAAATGCCTATACTTGCTTCTGCTAATGAATTTTACAAAAGCATATGTACCAGGAACTCTCATGAGTGGACAGTGTTCTGTCTTTAACGTTTTCTGTGGTTTTCTTCTTTAATTCACCCTATAGTAATATTTAAAGTCCAGAATATTATGAGTAGTCTATATGTGTTTTGTTCTTAAGCGTTTCAATATCGGAAATGTACATCGGGTCAGTATGTTGCTGTAGTTTGATTTGCTGAAGTGCTTAAATAGCAGGACTCTTCAACTGCGAAAGTTTTAATTTTCCAATGTTTCATTTAATTTGAAATGTCATTAAATATTTTATTTGAAAACTCATTTTTAATTCATAGTGACCTGCTCATCATAAGATATTTAGTCTTGGTTTTCTACTTATAAATTGTGTGTATGTATTTTCATGAGCCAAGCAGTTTGTTAATTGAAAAGTTATGTACATACTTTAAATAATTTAAATGACGCTGTTAGAATCAACAAGCCATAGGACTGTTGATGAACACTTTAAAAAGATAGTCCGAAGGTCCTTGACACAAAGAAAACCCAAATGCAACCTGCGCGTTCTCCTCTAAGTAGCTGCCAGTTCATTGTTCTTTGCCAAATCTTTCCAAGAGGATTCCAGGTATTAGATTTCAAATATACTTAGTGAAAGGTGCGTGTATTGTGCTGGGCCAGTCACACACTGCTGGCTCTCTGCGGAGCCAGCCGGAGCACAGGCTCCGGGGGTAATTACGCTAGGGATGAAATCCTTCAGCACTTTACAAGTGACAAGATTCATTCCGATGCCAAACACCTTCCCTTTTCGCACAGCAGCACTGTGCAAACGACCTGCGCTTTCCCAAAGAAATACAGAGGGTGTTTCTTAGGAAATGTTGGACACCTAGAGATCAGAGATACTGCATAAGAAAACTTCACTACGCTTAGAGCTGTTTTCAGTCCCTTGCCAAATACTACCCGTGAATTGCAGCAAAAGTGTAATTAAAGCTTAATGTTTCCCATGATCCACAGTGGACTTTTCTTTCCTATGCATAAAGTCTCTTATGTTCTCTTTGGGCAAAATTGGCCCTTAAACTAGGATATCGTCATAGTTCCGTGAAGTACATATTTAAGTACAAAAAATAAACACAGTGCTGCTTTTCTAACCCTCATTTTTCACTCCTGAAAATATAATAAATCAGATCGAGTTTGAATTTTTTTACAAAAATGAAATGGAGAAATGGAGAGCACTTTTTTTAATTGGATCAGGCTCTGAATACCAAAATATTAAAAGTCACCCCTCCAAAGAATTTAACTTCCTGCAGTATTCCTAGTTTGGGTATCTGTATGATGCTGCCTTTGCCTGTGTCATGCTTATTCCCACTTGCTGTTGGAAAGTAAATCCCAAATAATACCAGAAGTAATAAATGAGAATGTATATTCGCAAGGCTTTAAAAAATCGTTAAACAAGCATGCCAATATTTGCTGAATACAGAAACAGAAAGAATCTAGTTTTGAGAAACCTTGAAGTATGTTCGTACATACAGCAAGTATGAACCTTACTTCCGAACAATTTAATGTGGTTTTAGTTTTGTTTTTGTTCATCAAAATCAAATGCAATGTCGACTTCGCTTTTACTAAAACTCAGAACTGTACATTTTAAAGATGAAATTTAAAACAGTCTCTTCTCATTGGTGACAAAATGCTCATTTTTCTTTACATAGGTGTAACGTTTTTCTCCTCAAAATATTACTTGAAGAATTATATAAAAAAAATAATTTTCTCCAATGAAAGTTTGGGTACCAATGGGAAATGGTAGAATAACAAATGTAGTGTGTTTCTTATTTTTTGTGACATCAAGCCTGCCCAGGTTAATGATTAAAAGTGACTTTCCTGTGTCTCATACCCAAACAAACTGGTAGGAAACCTTCTGTAGACTTTACATACCGTTTTGCTTTCCAGAGCCTCCTTACCAGCTCAGGCAGTGCCTAAGTCAGTGTCTGTTGAGGTCAGTAGTAGCCTGGCTCCTGATTTCAGTCGTCAATGGATCAAACCTTCCCATCTGCAGTCATAGATGTTGTGTGTTCCTCTTGTACCTTCATTTATCTACAGACTGCTAGCTCTGCTCTTCTTTGTCTCCTGTACCTAGAGGATAGTTCTGAAATAAAGAAAACTTTTCTAATTGTATATTTTGGAAGGTTTCACACTGAGAGAAACAAATAATTACAAGGAGCTGTAAGCATGTAAGGATAGCTTTTTATTTTGTTTGGGGTTTTTTTTCCTAGTCAAGTGACAGCTGTCATGTATTTTTCTGTGAAGGTATCCGAAAAAGCCATATGTATAAACCATACATATCTGTGCCTGCATTTGTAAATAATTTTATCTGTTTAGTAAACAGATTGGGGGTTTGGGCGTTTTTTTGGATATGAAATCCTTTTTTGATTTCACGATAAGAAAAGCGTGACGGTTTGTTTTCCAACTGTCTATTCTCAGATAGATCAAAGGGAAATCTCAAAAAGCTTTTGAGGATAACAAGCTGGACAAGATCACCTTGCCCAGTAAAAATTCTTAGAAGATTTTGTTCATTCATTGTGATCTTTCCCATCATAGTATACCTCCTGTTAACCAGTTAAAGCATAATGCAAATCAATACTCATTAAGAAGTAGATATTAAGACATTTTTGTTGTTATACTTCTTTGTTCACATAAATACACAAAATTCTTTCGTGCTTCATTTTCAATTGCATACAACATAGAATTGCAAATGACTAGCTTAAGATAGTCACTGCTCTGCACTTCATTTATTCGTGTGCCTTATTGCTAATATCCTGCACATGCAATAAAAATTTTAGGCTGTTTTTCTTTATGTTTAAGATGAATTGCCAAAGGCTAAAATCAGATTATTTTTTTTCCTTTGAGTAGATAATTTTAGGTAAATGTGCAACATACAGGCTTGATTTCATAATTGAAAAGCAAAAAAAAAAAAAACAAAAAGAAAAAAAGAAAAAGACAGAAAAGTCTTGCCTCTCTCTCCCCAGCAGTCTGACTTGCCAGAGTTGGTTGCCACTTACAGCTCTGGTTGAAATTTTGAAGCTTTCAGGCTGGATCACTATGATTTATTTTAAGGCAATCTTTACATGCATAGTATCTGAAAAATCTAAATAAACCATCATGAGTGAACATAAAAACATCTGAAATTAACATTGCAATGTAAATGGAGATCAAATAAATGTAGAGATCAAAAGTGAGTTGCTCGTTACATTTTTTTTCTCCAAAATACAGTGCTTAAATCTGGACTGTATTGTAGGTAAAAGGCCTATGAAATTTTACTCATGAAGTGCAATCACTTTGATTGAGTTTAAGTTAGTCTGTCTATCTAGTCACAGCGAAGTGATTTTTCTCCAGTATTTCTTCACTGGCATGTGCTGCCATTTAATTTGTGTGCTTCAAAATGACATTATACATCCTATTAGAGTTGGTAGTTTCTTAGCCATTTGTAGTCAGTTTTTGAACCTTCCGTACTGCGACAAGTAAGGCAGCTTCGTGTTTGCAGCGATTATGATGAGAATTGTAAAACCAAAGGCACATCCGTGCTTCTCGGCTGTTGTGGTCCATTTTGAAATGACGTTCTCTCTCCATAACGTTCAGCCCTTGTGGCACTGACACTGCCCCAGTCCCTCATAACGAGACTGGGGAGGTTTCTACCTTCCAGACCACTGGGAGGTCAAAAAAATCTGCTCTCCCTCTGGTTTCGATTCTAGTTGGAGATCTGAGGACCAGTATCTGGAAGTATCATGGTTAGCAAAAAAGTTCCTCAGGTAGATGTCAGCTCTGGGGTTCGTGTTGTTTTAATGCCATTCAGTCAGTGTTGGCAACGTAAAAAAAGCACAAAAGCTTCATGTCTTTTTCTTCCTTTTTAATAATGTAACTTTAAAAAGACCAAAAAACTTATATTTTGTTTATTTGCTTCAGTAGGAAGCCAGTGTGTTAATCCTGTCGTAAATCTTGAAAGTAGGGCTGGGATCTGTAATAATGGGAGAAATAATGACTTACTACAGTATAATAATGACTTACTAAAGTATTTAAGGGTAGGGAATTTAAAAAGTGGAACCTTCTGCACCATCTCAAGGCCATAGGCTTCCCAGGCCATTTCCATTTCTTTAGTTCACTAGTTACTAGGTAGAAAGTCTGACATCTGATAGATACTATTTTGAAATACAGTTATCTGAAAGTATATGTTTGAAAGTATGTTTTCCAGAGTGTTTTTGAAGCAAGCCCAATAACTTACATGTGCAAGAAGCACAAAATCCCCACTGTTAATGGGAGAAGAATACAACGTAAGTGACCAAAATACAGAAATTGGGTGCTTCAAAAGGTTTTCCGTTTAGGTTTAGCGGTTCTATATTTAACGTTTTTTATGGCTGTGAAGGATTGTGCTTTTTACAAGACAAATAAAAACATAAATGAGTTTTCAATGACAAAGCTCTATGTTTCTAACTGGAAACTGTATTTTTTATTTTTTTTTGTTAGCACAAAAATAAAGTGCTGTGGTATGCAGAGGTACGTTTGGTGACACGAGTCAGAACGGAGTAATATTTTCAGCTATATTAAATGTGTGCCTAAGTGCTTTACTGGATTGGGGCCATATTGTTCAGCATCTTGCAGGATTAAGTCTTAGATGCTGGGCAGAGCTGAAGAGCTTATGGCAGCTCTGCACAAGCAAGGGAATCCCTATGCAAGGGGAATTCTCTGCTGAAGGGCTGAACATTTGTATGGAGACTACCAGAGCTGAGTCTGGTCGTCAGAGCGTTCGGCTTCAAAACTGGTTTAAAGAAAATAGGAGTCTTGATTAGGCCCGGCATAGGCAGTCATCATAAATGCTAAAATAGCCTTGAGATGTTGGATGTGTCAAATAACTGAACAATAGTTACATTTTTCCTGGGTTTCCTTTATGATTTAGAAATGGTTTATACCAATTCCTTGACAAGTCAGTTTAAGTGACTTGTAGGTTTGTGTCAGTTAAACTGTTAAACCTATTAAGCCTCAGAAAGAAAAACATGGAATGCTTTAACATTTACTCATCCAAAGCCCATGTTCAACAAACACAGTTTCTCTGAATATCATTAACTCCTTGTGTAATCAACACAAAGAAACCAGAGCTTGAAAGCTTTCATAATTACACTATTAAATCTTAAGATTTCCTACCCCCTTGCTTGATATAATAATCAACAAGCTAAGTAATGCATCACTTTTGCAAGCACCCCAATTAATTTTGAACATAAATCTCAACACATTTTCACACTATCCCATTAATTACTTCTTCAGTAAAAGAGCTGATCTTTGTTCGTATAAATGGAAAATATTAGAGGTAGGAATTATGTTCAAATTTACCCATTTTCTGTAAAACAGTATTTCCTTCTATCTCCTCTTTCACACACACAGTATAAAAAACACATTTGTTCTCACTTTATATTAATACACACACACTTCCCCCAAAAATCAAATGTGAAAAATCGGCTCTGGAATAAACGATTGTATTATGAGTACCAGATCTATTTATTTTACAAATTGGAAAGAACAGTTTTAATTAACGCATGAACTTGTGTAGCGAAGGGCTGTATACTTGGAAAACAGAGTTCTCATGTACATTCAACTAGAAGACAAAAATAGGCATTATCTGTTTATAGAACCGTTCACTACAGGAAATGGAAGGCTTTTCTGAAAAATATGATTAAATCTTTTAAGAAATAAGTTACATATAATTTTTTTTTTCTTAGGTGAAAAAGCAGTGAGTAGCATTTGTTACCAATTTTTAAAACTTGGTGTTCCTAGTAGAGGGTCCCCACATTTAAATTGATTTATACATTGAAAAGCTTAATCCATCTGTTTCGGTAGGCAATTAGAACCATTAGGCATGAATTATTTTAGTCAACAGAAGTTACTGGAGCAACATAATATTATTTTTCCTATTGAACTTGAATAAGCAGCTAAAGACGTCTCACTTGCTCACTTGGCTCGTCACCAGAAACAGACTATTACAATGAGTTTTAAGTACCAACACAAGGCTCAGAGCTAATGAATAATAAAGAAATGTGCATGTTGTTCTTTGTCACCAAGTGTTACCAAATCCCTCCTGATACCTGTACAGGGAGGAACGATTTTCTGTGGCCTCCCTTGCATGTAAATGGTTTTAACCTGGAATGAAAATAAAATTTCAGCCAATATTGATTACTAATTACAGTGTTGAAAGCCTCAAGCTGTTTCATCAAGTTGGCTCCGCAGAGGTCTATGGGTACAGGGAGTGCAGCAGCGTTCAGCCCAGTGAATGTACGTGAGAGCCCCGAGTCTTGGTTGGTGCATCTGTGCTGCCAGTGTTCTGCCTGTAGAACTGCAGGCCTTCCACACACATTTCACTTACTGTTTGATCATTATAGGGCACAATTTTCTGCTGATTTAAATTATCTTGGACTGCAAAAATGAAAAAATAAAGTAAAATGAAAATTTTTTTAAAAATTATACTCCCCAGGAGGATATCCTCTGTGTCCTGCATATAGATTTGTCTTCAGATTTAGGTGTTGTACATCTCAACTTCAGTGCCTTTTTTAGGAGGGGGCTCTAGTTTAATGATGTAGAAAAATGCAATTCCATTCCTCTGAGATCTGTTGAGAGAGAACTGCAGGTTGTGCTTCGGACATGATTGACAGGTGACTGACATCTGATGGACAGGTGCGATGGTCATCAGGTGATGTTTTATATTGAGATGCTCAGGTCTTATTGATGGGACATGTTTTTCCTGGTCTCCTTAATAGTTAAAATACAACGGTATCCGTAAAAGTGCTCAGGCTTTCCCAGTGCCTAATTTGAGATTTGTGGGTGGAAAGCATTTCCCAGTGCATCTTTTAGAACTGTATTATTCATGTCATCCTTTACAATGTTCCAGTATAACAGGTTGCGCCCTAGGATTTGTGCAATTTTTCTGTCTTCTCAGATAGTTCCTTCATTGTTTTTTAAGTTGGTCTGTTTGAGGGGTGTTGGTTTTTTTTTGGGGGGGGGAGGGGGGTAGATTCTTCACGTCATCTTTAGTCAGGATGGGGGGGGGGTTATGTGCCTCCCTCCCTCCCTGGCAGAAATTTCCACTTCAAGGGCCATTAATTTTTTTTACAAAATTGGCACTCTCTTTGTTTTTGTAGACTTTGGAAGATTTAGAAGTTTTCTTTCTATTTGAAAAAAGATGGCTAAGAGAAATGTGAATCAAAGAAAGATTTGGAGCCTTGCCTTAAGGGTCTTCGTGCCTTTGAAGAGTACTTTGCTCTGTGAAATACTTAGCTACTTTGGGTTAGCTTTAGGAGTAAACTGCTTGGCTGAGAAGTGGTTTTCCAAAGTCAAGTAGGGGGATACCATACAACAGCAAATGCTGTTCCTTCGACAGAAAATAGCTCTTTCCTCTGTGTTACTAGACGCTTTGTGTATCCTAGACATTTAATAGGTCTTCGTGGTAACACAGTGTAGTAGTCAAAATGAGCCATCTCAGTAGTTTGTTTAAGTTAAGTCAAGTTTAAAAAATAATGAATTGCTTTTTGCTAGTGACTCATCAAAAATCCTGTGTATGCATAAGAACACCAGAATCATACTAATGAAATACTCTGCTGCTATAAGGCTTCCTTTAGTTCTCATACACTAAACGCTGTTTTGACTTTATTTATTCTGTTTCAGCTTGTATTACCTGCATAAGGGGTATAGACCTTTTCTTGTACCTGAAACGCTTTAATGTCCATCAGTACTGCTAGAATATGCTACTTTATTATTATTTTGATGTACTCATATGCAAATTTCTAGAGTTTCTCTACAAACTTCAATTTATTTTCTTTTCTTGAACTCTGGTTGTTTTTTCTTTTTTTATTTTTTTCTTTACTAAGGTTAGTGTTCCGGATGACCATAATGCTACTTCAGGCAGAAGTGCAAATAAGCAGGTATTTGAAGACTTAACAACAGGACTTCTGAGGATAACTGCTGTGATTTTCAGATGTCTAATCTCCAGGTTCCCAGATGGAAACAACCACTCTACTGCACTGAAGATACTACAGGAAGTGAAAAGTAAATCCTCGCAAGTGGAAGCCTTCAACAGCAGAGTCCAAGACCTGATCAGGTTAAAAAAAAATAATGAAACTTCTGTAAACTTCTTCACTACTGAGGAAGAAATTTGCAATGATTTAAGAAAGGAACAAACTGCTTTAACTCTTAACTTAATAAGAGCAGTTTGTGTGCATAGTCAAGAAGACTGTTGAAATGCTATATTCTCAAAAAAAAGTGTTCTTCAAAAATATGCAGAAGCAGAAATACAGAAAACCAAGTGTCTTTTAATTTTGGACTTGATTTTTGTGTCCTTACCATTAGTTTCTTCTCCTAATTACCTAGGAGTCAGCTTCCATATTTTCATTATTTACTGTCAGTTCTCTATGCTAACTGTGTATGCTCATCGCCTGTGTGGTCCTGCATATCATGAATGCATTCATTTAAGCTCACCATAAAATATGTACTTCCTATTATAAAGATCACCCAGTAATTCCTATAATCTGATTTCAGCTTTTATAATGTATCTCTATTTTAATAGCAATCTTGTTTTCTAAGTATATTTCTTGAGCAAAGTTTCAATCAAAATAGCTCAGTGAGTTGTAACAGATTAAAAGAGAATACATTGTTTTGCTCATTTTTACTTGAAACTTTCTAATTCTTTGGTAAAACCACTTGAAGCTGGGTATATTAAGATATATAATCAATATATATTAATATATATATAAAAGTAATTTATATCCAACAATATACTAGACTTGCTAAAAGTGTATAGTTTCACTAGTAAATTATATAAATAGTCATCAATACATCTTGAGCCTTCTGAAGAAATGAAATTCTGTTTGTATGCTACTGAAAATGTGTCACAGTGAGCATCCTCCGTCTTTTCAAAGTCTGGTATGATGCTGATGGATACAAAAAAGACAGCTGGAGGAGGAAAGCAAAACAAATAGTTGTCATAGATACCAGTGACCTCTAAAACTTTATTGTTCTCATGTAACCTGCCTTCTCCCCAAACAGGTTTTGAAAGAGTGTGAAATTTCAGGCTGTTGTATTCTCTGCATTTATGAATGGGAGGGTGGGAGGTCTGCTTATTGATATTTGCGCTGAACGGACATCTGACACTGACTGGGCCAAGCACAGGCATACCCTTAAGATAAGAAGATACATGAGAATCCAACTAGGTCCCTCACCTGAGGCACTTTAGGGGATCTGGTTATAAATGGAGAATGAAAGGCACGATGACAAGGTAATAGCGCAATTAGGAAAAAAAGGGAGAGGGCATTTTAAACTAGTCAAAAACAGACAAATTCTATTATTAATGGGAATCTTTCACCTCCAGGTGATTGTATCATATGTCCTTGAGGAGTTGATTAAATGAGAGTTTTAGGAAGATGGGGGGAGAAAGAGGAAAGGTGAAATAAATTTTTTTCTATTGGGGGCTACTAGACCTGATGCATAAACAACAATTATCTACACACTGTCAGGGTATCAAAAGGGTAGCCAAATTACTGGAACTATGCTACCGTAGGTAAAAAGCCTCGGAGATGGAGGCAATAGATTAGAGAGCTTTGACATTCCACTTGTCTGTATGCTCAATTCTTCAAGGAAAGGAGTGCTCCATGCATCTTCTCATTGTCTCCGGATGTCATTAAAGAATAGTCCTGATCGACTGAAAACTCTCATCCATTTCGTCTCTGCCAAGAGAGCAGCCGCTTTGTATCCAGGTCCGGGTGAAAGGAAGGGGGACAATGAACACGTTCTGCAGGTGTCAGTCAGACTATAGAGATGTTCCCAGGCAAAAAGGAAGAGAGTATTGACGAGAATGGTTGTGCCTTTTTGTGAGTAATCATCTACCAGTATTAGCTGTATTTTATTTAGTTCTTTCTCTCCCCTCCTGTTTCACAGAGAGATTTCTAGCATTTCTCTGTGAGTGTGATGTATCTAACACCCAGCTCTGTTCCTGGAATTATTCTGCTAATATGGGAGAGCTTCCTTATCACCTGTATGATCATGGGGATTGCTTAGATCAAAATCTGCAAGAAACCTAATGCTGGTAACCTTTCATGTTGCTAAATACAACAGTCAAACTCACCTGAGCAACGAGTGTGCAATTAATAACCTTTGTTCGTCTTTAAGTGTTTTTAACTGCTATACTGCAGCAGCTTTCAAAATGTACCATACTGCAGTTAGACTTCTTGCTTTATATCCAGTGTATTTTTATTCTTAATTGCTTCCAAAAGCTTTGTGTCAGCAGGGTAAACTTTGGCAGAAAGTCTAGCTTCAAGCCCCAAAGAGAGATTAGTCTTTGAGCAACAACACTGTCTGAAAAGTGGAGAGGTTTTCTTCCCTAATCTTAAAAATCCCTGGTTTTTCAAAATCAGACTGTAAGACATATGAGGGAATAGTTATTTTTAATAAATACTTGTACAGCTCTTGTGAGAAGCATTATCAAATCGGTATCATTTGTTTACGAGAAACAATACTGTTTAATAATGTTCCTTACTTAGTCAAGTCGGAGTGCTCTTGAAATTATGGAAACATACAGCCAGTGGTGTTCCCATATCAAGGAGCTTCCGCTCTAAGAGGCAATCTCTAACAAACAGACTTGACAGTAGTAGACAGAACAGCTTGTAGGATGGAGTAATATTAATAACAGGATGGTTTAGTGTAGACTATCAGGGTAAAAACGGTGCATCAGTTGATGGTGTCTGAAAGCAATTGGTTCCCCATGTCTATTAAATCAGGTGGAGGCACAGGATATAATAGCAGTTCTTCTCATTTTGTCAAGGAGTTTCTCCCACTTGATAAGAGTGGAGGAAAGTACAAAGAAAATTAGAGGGGAGTGAGAAGAAGGAGGTGGTTGCAGCAGGATATTTGTCTTCCCAAAGGAAGTTATCTCACATAAGTCAGCAGAATGAACAGTTGGGCCGGAGTAAAGTCTGAAAAGCTGAATGTTTGTGGTAGAAAAAGGAAAGCATGTGAAGTTAGGTGATATCAGCAAAGCGACATGGCAAAAAAAATTATCTGTGTGCACAGTTTAAGTGGAGTTAGTAATGATCAAAGTATGAGAGAACCTGGTGTGGACAGAGAAATCTTGGTACGGGGACAAACAGGAAATTTTTTGGCATAGATTTCCATGCTATTAGAAATTCAAAGAAGAAACTTCAGCAGTAGTGATCTGGTGATCAGCAATGGTGATCTACTCTGATACTAAAAAAGAAAGAGGAGTTTTCAGTTTAAAAAAAAAAGTCCCTGACGTGTTTTTCCTCTGTGTTGAGTTTTGGCTGAGCTCCTGAGAAAGCTTTCTGATCCTGATCCTTCTATACTGGTGGCAGAAGGTTGTTACCTGCATGTTCTGTTAGTCTCTTAACTGTTGCATATATTTTAAAAAGGAAAAAAAAAAAAACAACAACTGGGCAGGAGTTGTTATGATATACGTATTGCAATAAAACGTTATCTGGGTAACATCATTGTCGTCTTGAATTAGCGTGTTCTACAAAGTTTATCTCTTCATGGTAAAAAGAAATTGTGCTGTTACAGAGCTATCAAGATTATTATAAATCATTTAACTATGGCAAAATTCCATTGTCCTTCTAGGAGTATGGTAAAATAAACATTTACAGTCATCTTTCTTGTACAGTATAATACAAATTATCCTACAACAGACAGATCTCTCAACAAAAACTACTGATAGTTAGAGAGAGCCAGATCTGAAGTTAGTGTAATTTGAATTGTTTTGTTGAGGAGGCCTTTCAGAAAGAGTACTTAAGTAATCACAACCTGCATTTTGTATGGTTTGATATCAAGAGAAGCAGAAATTGCTTCCTTTGCAAAGTTACCAAAACTAGCGTGGGACTATTTTTTTAATACAATTTTTCCTCTGTTTCTAGTTACGTGGTGAACATAGGATTGATAGACAAGCTGTGTTGCTGTTTCCTCTCCGTTCAAGGCCCTGTTGATGAGAATCCCAAAATAGCAACTTTTCTACAAAATGCCACAGCGGTGTTGCATGGAATATGTCAACTCTGTTTTGCTGTCAATGGAAGGTAGGTGCGCTTGGCCTGTCGTCTCTAATATGTTCTTCAGGCAGCAGTTGTTGTAACCCTGTGCCAACGGTGTGTTCATGGAAGCGAGCATTCAGACGAGGCTGTTAAACAGAACTGTTCTCAGTCACACAGTAATAACCGGTAAAGAAACAGGGCTGGAAATTCGCTCTGCTCACCCTTTCACCATTGAACTGTAATTAGTTGCCTGCACTGAGTCTTGATTCTTGTAAGTCATTTATCAGAATTGCAAACTTTATCTCCTTTACTCATCGTTACAGAGAGGGTTTTATCACTACTAATTTTAAATGTCCAGTCCTAAGGACTTCAAGAGGTATTTTATTATCAGCTAAAATCAACTCTTAATTGATTCGTCTCTAGAGCAGTCTAATTCTTTAATTCCCTACTGTTAGTAAGGGAATCATATTTTCTGTAAAGAAAAGTATTACTAGATTTGTCAGGGAATTTTCTAATGCAAAATGTTTGTTATCGTAACCTGAGCAGGGTTGTCGCGAAGTGAGCATGAGGTATGTGTCTGCCAGCGAATCTGGACTTCTGTAATCTACAATTTGGGAGAGCCCAACGCTGTCAGAGTCAAAATTTCAGAGCTTTAGGGTGCATATACTAGAGCCTACTACTGTTGAAATGTTACACGTTTCAGGAAAAGACAAGGCTGACAGAACTTTACAATGAATTCCTGAAGGGTAAAATGATGCTAGGGTTGAAAAACTAGAGTTAATAAAGCATAAAATAAGAAAAAAAGCTGTAGGTAAGAGCTGTTGCTGGTAACACAGGGACAAAGGCACATGGAAAAAGAACTGCAAGAAATACGAGCCCAAAGAGACCATCCCAACTTACTGAAATTTCCCTTTCTGAAAGCTGCCAACTTGGCATTTTACATTCCAGGACAGCGCTGCCAAAAGTCAAATGCATACTAAAAAAAAAAGAAAAAATCACCCTTCTCTTAGTGGAATAATAGTTCTAGCTACAAGAGTGAGTAATATAATATTTGCCATTTCTGGAGCAGGCACATGCTTCACCCAAATAATACAGAACTTTGCACCCCAAAATAATAAGGCACTGTGCAAGTACTTCTTCCAAGAACATCTGTGCTTTGTAGCAGAACACTAATTTTGGAGGGTTGAGCGTTTTTCTTCATGGTTACACCAAGAAGTACCTGATATTACTGCCTACGTATAATAGCAACGCTTTTGATTTTATCCAAAGCTGCTGATTGTTCTCAATTTCCAGGTTGGATTGTTCATTTGAGCATAAAAAGAAACAAGAAGAATGAACTTGGAGGTTTCAAAACTGTTGTCTTTCACTTTTAGATCAAAAGCTTTGGGGTAACTGATGAGGAGGGCAGTTTAATTTAAATGTCTTTCATCACCTGAGCCCACTCTCATTTAAGAAGTGAATGCAGAATGTAATTCTGTCGCGTTACAGAAGTCCTTAGTGTTTCGAGGTGATTTAAATGGAAAAAAAGGTATTGCCAAACACAGATTAAGGTGGCAGAAACAGAGCTCAAATTTATTGAATTCTTAAATATGTCACAGTGCAGTAGTACATGTTGTGTGATACGTGATCTTGCAGCACAAAAGGTGGCCTCTCTTTGTGAGAAATACAGATGCCTCTTTCATTCCTGGTAAATGGTAGTAGGAGGCAACGCAGCCTATTCAGTCAGAATCCGGCTTTTCCCCTTCTCCAACTCAGTTGATACAGGCTTGAGCACCAAACAAACATGCCGTATTATACTCCTCTGGACGTCAGAGTGACTAACCACTCTGATCATAAAACTTCTGAAGTTGTTACCCAGAGGAAAAAAGCCTAGTAGGTACTACCAGTGCTCTGACACTGCTGTGTGAAAAGAAGTTTTGCCTAATTAATATCAGGCTTTCACCATTCTTGCAAGAGCAATTTTCAATTGTTCTTTTGGTGTAATGTCCTATATAGAATGTTTCCAGGTTCAGAACTCCTTTATGCTGCTCAATGGTGATCGTGGGGGACACAAAATTAGTTTTTTCTGATAGAACTATTTCAGGCTGTTATTTATCATATAAAAAGTTGCCATTCTATATTAAATGCATTAGAGTATTTTTATAAAGTGCTGTTTATAGTGTGTGTGGATTTTAGCATGCTGCGGCACTGAGTGGCACAGTGGGAAGCTGATGGGACAGCAGCTTCTGGGTGGCTAACGCACTGGGACCACTCCAGCCATCCACAGTGCCAAATAATAGTCCCTCAAATCCTTTATGAACTAGAAATGGCCAAGAGGTGCGTGATCCTCCTCCTTTGCTTTCAGACACCAGCAGGCTGTTAGGAACTTCACTGCAACTGTAATCTGCAATATCCCCAGAGGGCCGGAAGTTAAAGACTCTAACTCAAGTTTTAAACAATTAAGAGATCTTGACCTGTGGGTACGAAGTACGTTAGGCCATTTCTGGAGCTCCCATGTAGGAAGAGCTGTCAATCCAGATTTTCCTGCGTTCCTCATGAGGACATTTCATTAAACTCCCAAATTTAGCAGACTGTTTCTAAACCAAGCTCTGAATCGATACCCACTGTTTATTTGGACAGTTAATTCATGGAAAACAATTTTATAGGCAGGGAAGAGATCTCAGTCAAGTACCTACCTGCAGGTCTACATCAAGCAACATGTCACAGCAATAATGGTTATTAGAGAATAGCCTCAAATTGTATCATATATGCATGTCAGCATTAAATATTAAATGAGATCTATGGTTGATATAATGTAGATGATAAAATTTTAAGACATAAACTAGGATACTTTTTTTTATTCCCATGGTAGACTTAGAAAAAGAAGTCCAAAATCGTGGAATTAGATACAATAAAGGAAAGTCTTGCTAATGTAGAAACATAAATTGGAGAATTTTAACATCATAAAAGATTATTGAAGTGAGGGGATCTATTCTGAACGTATGTTATAAACATCTCTTATTATGAGAGGGATTTTCTTTTCATTAACGGTCAAGGTCTTTAAAAAGATTTAACTTTTATATTGATCTTACTTCTCAAATGTTCATTTTTGGTGCTGGCTAATAAATGCTAGATCGATTCTTTTAAATTAAGTTTTGCTCTAGATGTGATAGCATGTTTTCCAAACACTGCGTAATACATATAAAAGATCATCCGTTGAGAACATTAATAATTTGTAACCCCATGTGAACCTTGTTTTGATAATTTTTATACCCTCATCTCTTATACAGTGAGAATCAGTGAGGGTGACTTGAGACCTCCAACTGGAAGTCCCCTTTTTCTTAGTCTGTGTTGCACCCATTGCTAGCAATGGAGAGAAGAGCTTCTCTTTCCCAGATGAGTAAAAAAAAAAAAACAAACCCCAAAAAAGTGTATGAGACCTGAAAATAGGGTATTGTCCCTTATTATATGTAGTGAGAATGCATAAAATGCAGCACATGTGAATATTGAGCTCCGTCTTTGCTGAGCAAAAGATGAACATGACGTTTGATACTTCAGCTTGAAGATTGTGGCCTTGATAATGCTAAACTCTTTTTTGCTTACCAGTAAGGGAAACAGTAGCCAGAATTGACAGCAGAGGTGTTCTTACTAACCTGAAGTAAAGCAAAATATTAAATAGACCCTAAACAAAAAACCAGTTGTTTATATAGCCATATAAATCTGCCTTGCAGTTTGCGTCCAGTTCCAGATGTCCAGTCGCAATGTTCAGGATGAGAGCCTTGTTTTCCAGCGTTTATTATTGTAACTATGAGAGGCATAAGGCCTGGTTTGGGCCCTTGAATCCTGAATACACATATGGAGCATGCTTGGCTTGTAAACACAAGAGAGAAAACAATGAGCAGGCATGGAATGCAAGGAGCATTAATAAAAACATGGCCGTGCTGCCCCAGCTCACCCTTCCCTAAAAGCAGGAGTAAAGATTAAGAAAAGAAGAAAATACATGGCAAATCCTTCGTCCGCGTAGCAAGGATCTTATGTTCCTGTCTTCTCCTGTGCTGCCTAGTGTTTATCAAATCTATATTCCTTTTTTGCCTGTAAGTCTCTGGAGCTAAGATTTCTGCCCAGTAAGTTTAGTTGTCACTCTAGGGAGGATTGTTGTTAATGCCTTATTTTGCTCTTGCCCATTACTATGAATGAAGAAATTAACACTAATCACAGAGTTAATGCAAACAGCAGGAGGAGACTATCAGTGGTGGTGCAGTGTAAGGGTTAATCACTAAGGAAGAATGTTCTCTCTAAGAGCAGTACAGTGGACTAACAATAATACAGACACAAGGAGGAAAGTGAGTTTATGCATAAAGAGAATATTGCAAATAATAGTCCCTCAAATCATGCAGCTTCTTAGGACAGCAATTTTTTCAAAATTTTGCTGTTTTCTTGATGTAAGAAATGTCTGCAAGCTCCCTCGTTAATCTAGGAAAATAGAATGTCATAGCAGCACAGTAGCTGAATTGTCACTGTTATATGTTATCTCAAAACAGCGGTACAACACACATAAATCTGTGTCAACAGCTAATGAAGTTGTGGATTACACGCTGCAGTGGCGGAAAGCTGCAGATGTATAGGGCTTGATCAAGGAAAATAGTGACTGTAATGTCACAGATACACAAGAAAGTCTGTTTCCAGTTTTATTACAGTAATTAAGATAATGTCTGTTTTGGCTGCTGGGTGGTGGATGAGACGCAAGTCTGCCCGAACGCTGGTTGTGCTTCTCATCGCTTCCAACAGACAGCAGATCCAGCAAGTCCTGTAAACTTACTGAAACTTGTTCTTGAAATTACTAAAACACTTCAAATCATCGCTTTTACACAGTACTGTGATTCCTAGCTTGACGGTGTGAATTATAACAGGGTCTGACAGGTGCTAAATACTTCTTTATACTTCTTTTATTATTATTTTGCCTCTTTATTTTGACATCTCTTTCTAAATAAAATAATTTAGAAGCAGAAAGTACAGATGATAGTTTTTAAATCCTAATAATAAAAAAACCCACCCAACAGATTGTATTCTAAGTCTTTTGAAAACTCATGTTTCCATTTGGCTCCATGTTTTTAATCAGGAGTATGTATTTCAAATATACAAACATTATAATGTATACCCTTAGAGAGGCTTGTCTGCTTGTTAGCTCAGTCAGTTTTTAAAACAGTATATTTTCAGATATAAACAGTTTGCTCATATTGAAGCTTGGAGAAATTGTAGTTTTATACTTCTTCTGCAGAGTATGCTGTTTCTCATCAAGCTGTATTGAATTCCTGTTTTTAATAAATAGTGGTGTATTTTAAGCAATGAAGTATCACTGTTTAGTATCTTTCTTTCCTGTGATGTATATATCCACATTTTTTAATACTTAAACCTTTTTTGTAAGTAATAAACCAATTCCTGAAACTCCTTGATGGCAGAAGCTGAAAATCATAATGGCAGCCTATAATGAAAATTCCCTGCATTTCATGAAACTTTTCTTTTTAAGATCCTGCAGGTTGTTTGAGCATAATATAAATATTTGCCTGTTTTGCCGTGTTAAATATAGAGACTTGGTAAAGTTTGAAAGCTTGTCTGTTTTCCCAGCTATGTAAGCCAATGTAAAAAATGCAGTAAGCCTTGCTTCCCTTCAGTGATTAATTGAAGAAGTTTTCTCCATACTGACTATTTTACTTTGGCAGCTTCTTTAAATAGGAGAATTAAAAGGAGAGACACCCATAGGAATCTCCTCTCTTAACTTTAGTTATGTAAAACCTAGGTTTCTTGCATGATGTTGCCATCTTGTGATTTTAGGGTTTTTATGGGTTTTTACGGGTTTTTACTTCAGTCTGTGTCCTGACACTTACCGCTGAATTTTCACCAGGCTTATCTTTGAGGTGAACTAAAAATCTGCTAAATATATGAAATCCCCTGTTGTACAGACTTGACCAAAATCACCCAAAGCAGCATGCACAAAGGTTCATGCTTTATTTTCCAACGTCTCATATACATTTTTTTCTACTTTAAAGCCCACAACCAGCATGAATAACGTCTTTTACCTTTTTATTGTAAACATTTAGACTTCAAGTGATTATAACTGACAGTTAAAACCAACAGGAGCCAGTGGCTTGTTCATACACACATTAACTATAATACAGGCAACATCAAAAATAAACGTTTCTAACAGTTCCGTGAATCCACCAAACCTAGCAGACAGATTTTAATTTTTTTTAACAGCATTGTCCTGTGATATAACTTTAAATTCCTGGTCTTTTCTGTGAAAAAAATAATGCTTGCATTTTGAGTTATTTTACAATTGACTTTTTTATGTATATTTTGATTCATTCACTGCAGCACAAAATGGTAAAAGGATTTTATCCAGCAATGTAAGCTTTTTCATATGGAATTGTTTAAAAATAATGATGGAGTGAGAGTCGAAAGCAAGCTAACTTTAACCTTTGGGAAAATTGGTCAATCTTCTCATTGCATACAGTCACCAAAAATTCTGCAAGGTATCATATACAGTAATTAATTCGGGGTTATCGTTTGACCATGAGTGGTTTTTTTTCTGTTTTGTACTGTTGAAAAAGCTACGCTTGAAATTAAGAAATACTAGCCGGCAGAAGGAGCTGTGCTTTCATGTGATACTGTGGAAATAAGTGTTCCAGTTACTTGGTTGCAGTTAAGCGAAGGTGGCGCATACGGCCTACTGCAAACTGCGAAATAAATAATTGCGCATCAGAAACTATTTGAGAGTGAGAAATATTAAGGAGTCTGCAGGCACACAAAGCGCAGTTGGAGACGTGCACGGCGGTGGTCCCAGAGCCTTTTGCAGCCATCGGGTTCGTTCCTCGCCGCAGCCAGGTCCACATGCCAACCGGGCCTGGAGCTGAGCAGTGGGAATCTGCGCCAGGCGCGGCCAGCCAGGCCGGGGGATGGCGCAGCAAGTGTCTCTGCTGACTCCGTTCAAACACGCTCCCTCAAAGACCACAGAGCTTCAAAAGGAGGATTTTTGGGCACAGATTCCAGGCGTAGGAGAAGGAAAGTAATGCCATAAATTGTTGTGCAGCATAGCCCCACCCAAAACACACGTAGAGCTCTAGTATTTTTTCCACTTTTTTTTATTTTTTACGGAGTAAATGTTAGGGTCGTTACGAGTTTTACAAACCACCAACTGAATGCTTGTGGTTCTTCTTTTGCGGCAGGTAAGTAGCATCAAAGCGTAATTTTAATCATCTTTTTAATTTACTTCAGCTTGTCTTTTGAACATTATTGCATGTATTTTGAGAGAATCCTACACTGGTGGCCTTCTGAAGCACTGTCGTGGCCGGTTTTGTGGCACAGTTTCTCTAAGGGTTGTTAGGAGTTCAGCTGGCTATCACAGTACTAAACAAACACTGCATTTTTGGAACCTATACAATAAATTCAGACAGGTTTGTCTCCAGCTAACTCTCTACGAATGGCTGGCCACTAACCGGCAGCATTATACTGGAGGTCTGGTGGTGACTGGTGGCCGTGGAGTCACTTGTATGACAACACAGGTACTGGAAAATAGGCACAGCTATGTTGCTTTTGTTCTTATTGTGTCTTACCTAAAGATCTGATTGCTTCTGTCAAAGATTTGTGATGTAATTATGCAGTCTCATGTATTTTTTGTACAGCATAGGTATCGCTGAAATACAACCGGGATGTTAATCCTTGAGGTAGCAGCAGAGGATGCTGTACCTGAAAGTTTTTTCAGTAGCATCAAACATTCACGGACTGTAAATAGAAATAACTTGGAAAGAAATGGTACCCATAAATGCTAATTCCAGATCAGATCATTTCTTACATGTGTGATCTAACTGATAAAAAGCAGAAGCGAGTCATCTGAGCAACTGGTTTCTAAACGTAAAGACGTGAGTGGACAGTGGTGGAAGCAGATGTCGACTAAGTGGTATACAACCCAAATACTATCTTACTGTATTCACCCAGGCTCAGGGCTGCAAGACGACCCCTCAGAGGCTGTGCAGAGATCCTTCATAGCCTGAGCGCCAAAATAACCTTTCTAAGCCTCCTTCATCTCCCCTCCTTCACCTGCAGCGTGTCAGGCTCCTCACAGTAGCTGTGCACACTCTATCGCCCCCAGCTGCTAAGCGGTCCCTGCTTGCGGGCACAAGGGGGCTTTGTGGCATCAGAAGGACCTGGTTATCAGCCTTGGCTGATAAAGCAACCAGGTGTTGCTCAGGTTTTTAGTGCCCACACATGCTACCTTACAGAAGAATCGTACCCACGGGAAAATGCATAGATACTAGCTTTCAAGTTTGCTATTATAACTGCAAGGACGGTGTTTCACATAACTGTTGTGTTCCTCCTCCTCTTAAAATATTTAAGCTATATTTGAATTTAGCCCAGTACCAGGGCCTTCTCTGGGACATGAACGCAGGTTCATTATCCTGCTCTGTCTGTTTCTCTCTCTGTCTCTTTGGTCCAAGGAACAACGGTCTGCTCTTACAAATAGATACTCTCATGGATAGACATTGCTTTTGGGTGAGGTGGTGCTTTCGTACCTGCTTTTTTTTGCTTCACTAGAAAAAGTGAAAATGACAGAACAAGATGATGATCGACAAAACCTGGTAGTTGCGAATTTGTGGGTTAGTTGCTCTATTGAAGACAAGTGTCTGTATCATAAAAAGTAGGATTATCAGCATACCTAGGACCTGTGTTGGAAACTCCACTGGAGCAGCGCAATGTGTGTACCAGAGTGGTGCAAGGTGCTTCTGATGCAGATACTGAAAAGATCACTTAGAGCCATTCTAGTCAAGGAAAAGCTGCTTCCTGGTTCTGGCCAACAGGAGTATTCTGAGCCCTCAGAGTGTCGAGTCATTTCTGTATTCAGCTGAGGTCTTCGAAGTTACAGAATTTTTTAGGAAGTAGTTCTTCTTTCCACTGCTTTCCCATTTCCTTTGCTTTCAGTTATAAAAGATAGCCTCATCTATTTTGTCCTTTTATAACACTTTCTCATATCACCTGTCGTATTTTCCTTCAATTATTTAAAAAAAAATAAAATAGACACAATCTTTGTAGTTTCTTCTGATATTGACACTTCTTTCTTTTTTTTCTCTTTCTTTTTTTATTTGTAAGATGGAAGCATAGTAGATGAGGTAAAGACCAGATTTTGAGGTACCATATTTTCAGTGTTACTGTTCACTGTATTTTAATATTTCAGTGTTTCCTTTGTTTGCCAATATAGACTAAACGTATTTCCATCATGAAGTTCAGGTGATTTACATGATGGGTTTGAATTAGAACTCGGAGTACATAAAACTTGTTGAATTATTTTGTGTGCTTTATTTTGTATTTGCCTGCCTCCCACACATTATTTGACCTCCAGAGAAGTGACAGTCTCGGTCTTCCTTAGCAGTGACTGTCCTGCATCATCTTCTGAATTACTAATAATGTGAAGAAACACGAACAGTACAAATCATAGAGGGATTATGTTAAGTGCTTTTGGAAGTTTGGATGTGAGAATGGAAAGGGCATCCTGAGTTATTTGCCTGTCTGACCTGATATCCTAGATAGCCAGAAACCTTCTCCGTTATTTTACATGCATACCCAAAAGGTACCAAAGAAACCAAATTTCTATTTGCACAAGTTGTGTTTGTTTGTCTCGAGCATTTCATACTTAGTTGTGCTTTGCTACTGTACAGTCTCCCATAATAACATCTGACTGAAATAAGTAGTAGTGTGTTTTGTTAACTGCTCAACCACTTCATTCTTAAATTCCTGCAGAACTATTTGATTAAGTTCATCTGGTCCTAGTAACTTATTTTGCTACTTAGGTAGACGGTTTGTTCCAGTGTCTGCAGCCCATCACCGAGGCAGTGAGCGGCTTCAGGGAGTTCTCCCACCTCTACTGGCTGCTCTTGCAGGGAAGAAAGATGGGTGCAGCCTACTGACCCGAGACAGAGCTTGCGTGGAGCCCCTAAAAGTGCCCCCAGGCTTCCGACTGTAAAGCTGTCCAATTTCTGCATGGTCTCGCTCTGCTGTCGTGAACCCATTTTGGGAGCAAAGACACCAGTGTGCGGAGAAAGATATTTAAAGATACAGCTGTGCTGCAATTAAAGAGAGCATGAGACAGTGCGCAGATTATTGAAAGCATTTTCTGGAAATGTTGTGGTTTCTTGACACATTAGGCATCAGGTTTTTTCCTTTTTAGCAGTTTACTGGTTTTCTAACATTTGGCTTACTACAAGTGCCGCATCCTGGGCAAGTGTTCTCACTGAGTGCTGGTCTCCTCCTCAGACGGCTTAATGTTTCTTTTCCAGATCTTGGAACATATTTGAGAATACACGTCAGGACCCCACAGGGCTAACAGCAGTTCTGCAGGCTACGGATCTGGTTGGCGTCTTGCATATGCTGTACTGTGTTCTTTTCCACGGGACAATTTCCGACCCGAACACAGCAAGCCCTAAAGACAGCTACGCAGCGAACACAATCCAGGTTGCCATTCAGAGTTTACGTTTCTTCAATAGTTTTGCTGTTCTTGATCTGCCTGCCTTTCAGGTAACAGACGTTTTCAAACTTTTGCTTAGTGTGAAAATGTTAATTATTGCATATACTTTTGGACAAAATTTTGTCTTTAAGATCTTACTTATTGAAGGAACTTTCACCATTAAATGTTTAGGTTTTTTCATGCTTAGAACTACTAATTATTGTTATTTCCACTGTATAGCTATGGCAAATCAATTTAAGCAAAAAGCGAAAATATGGACAATGCAAAATGCTGAATCCCATCCATTACTACTACTGTACAAAACCCCTCACTTTTAGCATAGTACTTCTTACATTTAATAAGCCCCGAAAATGTAAAAAAAAATCTTGGTCAGAAGCATGAAATAAGTTTTTCTAATGTGAAAGGACTTGCTTATATTATAACCACAGTTCACATTTTTCACCGCTTTCAGTAGCCACTTGCATTAAGATTGTACAACTGAAACTGAAAATAACTTGATACCGATTTTTTTTTTTTATCCAAGTAAAATTTTATTGAGCAAAAATTGGAAATTTAACGTTTCGTAGTTTTTACTCGTGAAAGAAACTCAAAAAGATCATATTAGGAGTCTTGAGAAGGTAAGTCTTTTCTTACCTTCTTCTGTGAATAGATTTCTAGTGTAAACGAACCGTTTTGCCATACAAAGAAAATAAAAATACTAGTGTATTTCTCAGATAAATTGGCAAAGCAGCTGTGTTGTTAATATGAAACACCTGTCAAAAAGCATTGCTTTGCAAAACACATTTAGCAGCATCAATCTTACACAATTCATCAGAATAGGTTTCTGTTTCATTTAATATGTAATTTGTGTATAAGTTGTACCACACACTCCATCTGAAATGCATTAAACTCAGCAAGAGCTTTGCACGGGTAAAGAATTTAGTATAAGGTATAAATCTCCTTCAGTTCCTATTTCTTGACTTTGATTTTTATTACATTTAGTATCTCTGATAACAGCAACAAGCAATTTGCGCGTAGCAATGTTCACCTGTATAGATGCAGTTGCAGGATCCAGTCCAGTCGGGGCTTTTTTACAGGGCACAGAAAGAGTTTGTTTATTGGAGTTTCATGTAAAACAACTCTTACGCACACCACTAACTCCCATTTCTCTCTGTAAATCAAGATGTTTCAAAGTAGTTCGCTTCTGCGGCTTGTTCAGTGCCTCTTGGTTTGAGACTGGATGTTCATTTGTTGCTGTAGATCATTAAAGGTACCCACCGGAGAGTAAGACGTGGACTGAGACAGCCACAGCTTGTCAGGGAGCTCTAGCAAATGGCACTGGCTGAGGGGCTGCTCCCCAGTATCTCAAGAAAACAGTATTAATTTTTAAAATACAAACTTCTACTTACTCTGTATTTATCCCCCTACCAACTACCATTATATCTGAGCATTTATAACAAACCATTGGCATTAATTCCTAAATCCCATGACCTGCATTGGTTTGTTCTACATAGAGTGGTGCGAGATAGTAATTATTACATAAAGGCTGGTAGAAAACTAACCGGTGTGCATTATTTCATTCAGCTCATCGATGCAGGAGGTAACCGCTCAGCTGTCGTACTGAATTGTAGGCATAATATCGGTTGTGATGAACAGACACACTTGTGTAGTCTCGGCAGCTATCCCTTTCAGCGTATTAATGTGATTTGTTTCTGTAATGTTAAAAAAATCAACATACACCTGAGGCAGTTTGCTGTCCATCCTGACCTTGTGCTCCGTAGCAGGCTAGCAGGCAGCAGAACCTAGTGTATGTCCTGTCTGATTATTATCTCAAAAGAATAGTTTTATCACATAATAGTAGGATTATAGAATAGGGGTTTTTGATTAACAGAAGAGGTCTGGTATTCTAGAGTTTGTATGAGCACAGATGGCTCATGGGTATATATTTCATTTAATTTGACAGTCTAAACAATTGAAAGATGGTAGTGAGAAACAACGCAGGATCCTGAGCTGATATTAATTCTGGCTAAAAAGGAAGCATAGTTTCCTTGAAAAATTAGTTTAACTTTTATACACAAACTCAGGTGCCCTTTGACCTGTTGTTATCAGGAAAGGTTAAAGCCAGAGTGCTAGGTCACAGCATGTGTGGACAGCACTAATTAAGTAAGGGTGGACCTAAGAACGTGGCATTTACATGGTGTAAAGCAGTAAATGGTGGCTGTATTGTGCATTAAATTTTGAAAATAGGCTAACTTAGCAGAACACTTGAGGTTCAAGGGGGAAGGTGTCCACAGCTGAGTCTGTTTTAATTGTCAAGGATTCTACTTTTGCTGGGTAGGTTTGGAGTATGGTAAAACTAAACTATACTACAGACTGGGATTTATGTATATGTACTTAACACGAGCTACAAGGTATCAAATCAAGAAAACTCTCAAATGAAAGAGATTTTCTCACAGGCCTGCATTGCTGTTTCGTTCGTTAGTAGACTGTCATGCTCATTCCTTGTGCTTTAGTTTTCCCCTTTGACCTTGTGTCGTTCTGTCTGTTTGACATGTTTATTAAATAGAGGCTGTAGACTGCGCAGATAAAATCTAATTCTGAATCTCCACGTTACAGCAATTTGCCTACTTTTTAAAAGCATCCCAAGAAGCTTTGCAGCTGAACGTTCTCTCCTTTTGGATGTTTTTAACTTTTTTTAATGTTTGAAAAGTCATTATTTGTTGTTAATCTTTGTATTCCGTTCAGAGCGCAAGTTATTAATGAGAAATGCATTTTGCTTTTTTGCGGAAATGAAGACGGTTTGGTTTCTTTTGCTTGTTACTAAGAAATATTATTAGCATTAAGTTTTCCTGGAACATGTAATGTATGTCAAATGAAATTTTTAACCTAATGCTACACTGAATATCAACTAAGCAGAATCCAATTTTTCCTGTGTCCCTTTAAAATTTGAATTTACTCCTATTTTTGTGGCTTTTAATGTTATAGTCCAGTTGTAAACAGTAAGTTACTGAAAGAGGAGAGTTGATTCTGTCCCCCTCCAGAGTCATTGCAACAAAGAACATAGTCTGTACTTTGCAAAAAAAAAAAAATAGAAGGGTGCAATTGATGTGTATGTAATTCACACAATTTCTGTAACATACTGTTAGACTGTAATTTCTCTTTCTTGGCCTTTTTTTCAGTCTATTGTGGGTGCCGAAGGACTGTCCCTTGCATTCCGGCATATTATCAGCTCTCTGTTGTGGTACTGTTCCCAGCATACCTGTGAAGGATTGCTACACGAAGTCATTATTTGTGTGGGCTATTTTACTGTAAACAACCCAGATAATCAGGTAAGGCAAATGGAAAATGGGATCAGAAGTTATCAAGTGCACATTTAGTCATGGATCCCTCAAGAAAACTAATCCCCTCAAGATTGTTTTTGAAGCGCTTGGGGTTCCTCTGAGCACAAACATATAAGTTTGCAAGAGAGAAGCTGAAGTTGCATCTTAACACAGAAACATTAATTTTATGTGGCCATAAGCAAACTCCATGTTCTTATGCAGACAGTGATGCTGACATTGCATTGATTTTAACTAGCCTTACTCGCTGCCAAGATATATTTAGCAACTGATATTTTTAATTCCAAGTTAACTTCATGTCAGCTTGATCGGATGGCTGTGGTACCCAAGTTAAACCCTTTTAAAACCAAGTAAGCTAGTCTGCCATGAAGACTTGTCCTCAAATGCCAATGTAGGCATCTCCCTGGTAGCCAGAGCACTTTTTTAAGTTTAAGACATTCTTTTCCTTGTATCTTACCAAATAACTCTGTCGAACAAACAGTGGAAGTTCCCCTTTAGCTTCCATGATTGTTGTCCACTTTTGTCAGTGGACTCTGTGACAGCTCATACTAGCTTAGGAAATAACCCGGCCTACATTTTTGGCATGGTTCAGTTGAATGCTGTGTTTTGTGAAGTTACTCATTTTATTCTCTCTCCATACTTGTAACACCCAGTTCCTATTTTTGTTCAGCTTTTGGGGTAGGAGTTTGGGATGAGGAGCTTAGTGCCCTCAGTTAAGCTGACAAGCAGAAGAATGAAGTGTTACAACTTGTCAGCAAAGGTTTAGAGAAAAGCTGTCTGATAACGTTCTTACAGTTGTTGACGATAATAACGTTAGAATATCTTAAAGCTGACAACGCTGTCAGAAGTATTATATAATGTAATTATATAGCAATGTTTCTGTGGCTTTGGCCACAGCCGGAGGGAGGATCCTGCAGCCTCCCTACCCTCAGGATCTGGAGCTGACTGTGGGCAACGCGTTTTAATATGGTTGTTTTGAAAATCCATGTGATACCGCTGCCATTTTCTGATTCCCACTGCTCACAACAGGTCGTGCTGGCATACAGAAGTGCCAGCAAACAATGTTGTCTTTTCTCTGCAGTTTAAAAATGTCTTTTCTGGCACACAAGTGTAAACAGATGTGATTCATTGCGTGGAGGACTTGCAACTCTAAACGTGCCAGGAATAGCGCAGAAGAGGGATTTCCTACCAGCGGTGTCGGTTCGAGGAGCCTGCAGTGCCCGGGGCTGCCCAGCGCTCATGCCCTGGGGCCAAGGTCCCAGCCCGGCGAGTGGGCACAGTGCCATGGCAGCAGCTGGCCATGGGGGTTGCAGACCGCCCGTGTCTGGAGACATCCTTCCCAGCGGGGGACTCTGCAGTGTCTCGGAGTCTTCAGCGTGTCCACTGGGGGTGAGGCCATGTGCCATCGCTCATCTGCCTCGCACTGAGTTCATTAAAAGGTAGCTTCTGCAGCTCCAAGAGTCGAGTTTAGGTCTTTGGTTGAACACCTGCGGTATGTTAGTACTTTTCATACACTAAAAGCAGTCTTCTGTGGTGGTTTGCTTTGGTGGTACTATATCAAGTGATGGCATGGCGAGCTTAACTTTTTATGTAATTTCTGAAGTGGCATTTTCGTAGTTTGTTGTTTTTTTTTGTTTAAAAAAACATTTTGAAAAACTGAAGTGTTTCTCACTCACGTACTTGCAAAATGTGGGGAAGGCTTTTTTAGTAAAAGGAAGTATTTTTCCTTTTACTACTAGGCAAAGCAGTATGACTTGCTAGGGTTGTTATTTTCAGGTGCTGTTAGTGTTGTGACTTCCAACAAAGATATGAGGCCTTTCATTAAAAGGGAAGTGCTTTCTCTTCATTCAGTTAGGGTTTCATTTTTTATTATGTTAGGAGCTTCCAATTTTTTCTTCGTTGTTGATCATCTGCAGAGTCCTACTAAAAATAAAAAATTGGTCTCACAGTGAAAGCTTTCAAATAGTAGGCTTGAACTCCTGGAAAGAACAGCGTAATAAAAATAGATACACCAGACTTGAGCTCTGAAAACAAATTTCCATAGAGCCTGATAGCTCTTTTATTTACTGTTTGGACAAACTTTAAAGGAGTCGATAACTGACATATTTCAAAGCAGATTCACATTATTGTTATAGTCAAATGTGCATTTGTTTTGAAATGTTTGTAGTTTAAGTAAGTATTTTCCTCTCTAAATTTGTATTCCTTATTACAAACCGTTGTATGTTTTCATTCCTTTCAATTCTCAAAAAAAAAAAAAAAAAGAACAAATAGTTGTTTGGAGTTTTCAGCGTGCCTTTTGCGATTCCTTTGTCTACCCCCATCAACAGATAAATATCCAAAACGGTGTACTGGAATAAAGAAAAAAAAAGCATTAATTATTCAAAAAATTTGCAGTTTCCCAGTTTGGAGAATAGATAGATTTCTAAAAAGGAAATTTTACAGCCTGTCAACCTCAGCATTGACCTTCTGTATTAGTACTGTGATTTAAGTAAGTGAATTATTACCACTATGCAGTCAAAATAATAAAAGGGCAATTTCCTAAATATTTCACATTCACAGAAGAAAATCTTCCAAGAGCATCATATGCCAATCATTTAATGTAATATAGGTTTCTCTGGTTTTATTACCCTATCTGTAAAAGTCTTTATATTTAGTTGAGTGGCAAATTGAAGTGGAAAGTTCTTTTCTCTCGTGTAGCTTCAGGAGTGATATTTCAGTGCGGTTTCCAGGAGCCCGAGGCAGAGGAGGGCCTCACAGTGGGGCCCCCCACCCGCACCGACGGTGGCTGGGGTCCCACTTAGCGATTTCACCACGCTTGGCTTTTGGTCCAGGCCCAAGTGATTCTGTTGAGGAGCGATGAGGACAATGGATTCCTAAGGAACACGAGTGTTTTGCTAGTGCTTGCTGTGTTTATTTTAAAAAGGCTATGATTTTGCTGACTCCGCCCACATGTAATATATTAGTAATATTCCTTTCCTTTTTTCGTATTTTATTTTAACATTCATAAAGCTTTTTCAGGGCAGCCGCTGTCACTGAAGAAATAAATCAGTTATGAAACTGAAAATTTCAGAAAGCAAAGACTTTCTTTAATATTTGAAATGCTTTAATGTCATTAGTCAAGCCTGAACTGCACTGTCTGTTTTGTATCGGCACGTGAACTTTTGTTTACTACAGGGTTAGACAGCCTGCGTTTCATGAGACGGGGTTCTGTAATCATGCCATAGCGGAGCTCGGCTTTATTAGGCATCTGCTTTGCATGAAGTATGATCAAGGAAACTGATTCTCTTTTTTTGGCCACCATTTAATCTATTAACATACGAAAACAGGTCCCATGGTACTAAGGATAGACATGTAGTGCTAAACTGCGTAATAAAAATAATGTCCAATCTGTGAATAAGCCAATCATACTATATCAGACTATGGGATTACAATTTCTAATTAAAATGTTCATGTTAATTAGAAATATCCTCCTATTTCATTACATTTTTATTCCCTTTCATTGTTGATTTAATTATTATAATGAATATAATTAGCATGTGCTGTTGACTCAGTTCATTTGCATATTATATTGGATAATTGAATGTGGCCACGTAATTAAATTAATGTGAACGACAGATGATTTGCCTTCTTTCACATTGCTGTATTGGGAATAAAAATCTTTCCATATTCATTGCAGTTAGTGAATATTTTTCATTTGAAAAGTCATCACAAATCAGATACTCAGAATCTTGCCTGAGAGGCTCCAAAGGAAGTTGCATTGTTCATTTGTCTTGCTGCGCATTTATTTAAATAAAAATGGCTTTTGTTCTTTGTCTTTCACACCCTCTGTGTTTAGAGTGCTCCAGAAGAATCTCAGTAACTTTTGGGATTTGTAGGATACAGAACTGTATACTTCTAAATTGTCAAACTAACGCATATTATTACTAGATTGCAAAATGAAATCTCTGTGAAAGAGCTAGGGAAAAATGGATGCAGCTTTTAAAAACTTAATTATAAAATTAGGGTGTGTAGATAGAAGTAAAAACTTCTCTTAGAATAACCAATACAATTGGAAAAATTTGGATACATAAACCATGTGTCCGTGAAGAAGGGATTTCATCCCCAAAAGTTTGTCTTACAGTTGTGTAACTCTAATTAATTTATTTCTCTGTCACTCCAAACCTTTTATGCCCTGACACTTGTGTCCATAAGTACAGTATATTATTCTTACTGTAAACTTATAATTGAAATATTAATGTCTAATAACCCACATATTGGAAATGGAAGCACACGGAGTTAGACAGATTTAGTAGCATCATTCACTTATTAGACATTTTTCCTTGCTGTGTACATATGGAAAACTTTCCACAAAACACGTTGCAGGCATACCAGCTAGCTCCGGTTAAAGGAATAAGGAACAGTAAGATTGCAGGATATTTTGGGAGAGGATTTCTCCTGTCTTAAAAATATAAAATGTCACACAGCAGTATCACAGGTATATAAATATAATGTTCAAAGAAATTAAAACATTGTATGGTAGGCACGTTTCTGAAAGCATGAAATTTCTGACCCATTCCCAGCACAAGAAAGCACAGTAGATTGTCCCCAAGAAGGGCTTCGTACTGAGATTGTCTTTTCCCTTTTTTGTTAAATGATTGGCTTATAGCTGTATTTTCTTTCTTTTTAGCATTTTTTTTCATGTGGCAAGTCTTCTGTCATAAAATAGCAGTACACTTTATCCCACAGTAAGTGTGTATCACATAGATGTGTATGACATATGCTAACTATGGTTTCAAGTACTGCTAGCTTGTAAGGGACACTTACAAAGTGACTTTAGATTAAGAGTTGCCGTCTGTAGGGAAATTATTTTGTGCTTTTGACAGTGTTAGTGCGTACTGAGTTTCAGTATGTGGCCAGTTTCCTCTAGTGTTAGCGTGAAGAAAGAAAAATACTTTTTAAAATGGAAAAATTGTGAAAATCAGAATTTGACGGGAAAACTTGGAAGAATGCTTATAAAAATATTATGTAGAGTTTCCATATGGGTTGTTTACTAGAGGCCATCATTAAACTTTCATTATTTATGTTGCTTTTGGGGCTATGGAGTGACTGGAACAATTTTGATCTGGTAGGTGGAGGTTTTGAAAATACAACACGGGAGTAAAGATGCAGGAATTGGTAGTTACCATATAGTTAATGTCCATATTTGTAAGTAAATAGTATCTGAAATGACTTAATTCTGATTTTATTAGTTTCCTTTCAGAGGAGGGATTTTTAGGAGTATGGATTTCATGGGGCTGTGGGTTTAGTTCTTAAACTAAGTTTTTAAACCTTTCAAAAAAAAAAAAAAAAAAAAAGGCCAAAAACCAAGCACAACCTTTTAAAGCTTTTTAGGTTTGAACAAAAAATATGCCTGGTAAATTCTGTTGAAATGCGGATTTCGGCGAGTGAGTGATTCATGTGAAGTTGCAGTCTTGGCTACCATTAGGAGCACTTCAGTTTGTGAACAAAAAAATGCCCTAGGGATTAAACTCACCAAGTTAAAATGGAGTAAATGAAAACAGATCTGTAATGTATGTTTTTTCTTTATCAGCCTTACATGCTCAGACCACATAAATTCTCTTAAGTGAACCAGTATCTTCACAAGAGATGGCATTCCTACCTAGGCAGCCAGTGAAAAGTGGGGATGCCTCTTAGGTAATTTGTCAGACATCTTCCTTGTTATTTGAGCTTGCCAATCAACTTGCTCTTTTTTCAAGAATTACCAATTACAAAGTAAATAAAATCCCAACAGGAGCATGTGGGACTGCATGTTTCACACGACACATCTTAATTGTATTTCTAACATTCCAAAATACATCCCATGGTCTTTTTTTTTTTAGAGCGTGTGGGGAAGGTAATTTAATATGAGCAGAGACTTAATGTGAAATCAAATGTATTTAGTTTCAGTTCATGGCTGGCTCATTGCTGTAGGAGAGGATGAGAGAGTGTATAGGAATTAATATGAGAAATGAATGCACTTGGATATATCTTATTGTCTTATTCTTAAACTATAAGCACAAAGGAATAAACTCAGCTCCCAGTGTCGTAAAAGCCAGTACTTTCAACAACCTTAAAATGCAGTCCATAACTAAAGCTTAGTGATGAAGAGAGAAAGCAATCGGCTAATGCCGCCTCCAGAGAGCGACGTTCTAATCTTATTCCTCGGTCAGGAGTAAAGAGAGCTTGGTGGTCTCAGCTGAATCCCCAGTGGACCTTTGTCTGCATCAAAAAAAGCGCCCAGAATTTGGCATAATCATGCTTAATAAGCAGTTTCTTCTCAGCTAAGATCTGGGCCTGGAACGCGGTGGGTTTGGCTGGTGGAGATGCGTCGGCGGCGCTGGACGCAGAAGCTTGTGCAACGCCTGCCTTGGCCCTGCCTCCTCCCCACCCCGCCTGCCGTGCTCCCCTTTGCGTGAGAATTACACTTCACACAGAAATTTAAAACAAAGTCTCAAGCCTGCAAATATTTAATCAGGCCTTGTGAGCTATTGTCTGTCTCGCCTCATGTGTGAGGGAACTCCCTGTACTGCTCCCATAAACTCCCAAATTGTCCAAGGCTCTGCAGCCCCCCCGTGCCTGTCCCCACCGTGGCTGGCCCCATGCGGAGGGGACGCCAGCCTGCTCTGTGTTCACAGCTTTGGGCTCGGGCGGTTGACAGTTGTTCCGAGCACTTGGATGCCGCTCTAAAGCTTGGGAGCCTGCAAGAGGCCCGAAAAAAGTCTCCCAAGCGCATTTCGTCATGTTCAGTTCAAGTAACACTTGATTGAAGTGCTCCTGAAACATAAAGAAAAAATAAAATGCATTAAATCTTGCAGAGTGAGTCCTGTGGAAAATCTTGCTCGTCTTCGTCTCCCTTTAGTGATGGGTAAATTGTAGCACATTTTTCATGGCAGAAAAGTACATTTTCTTGCTCTGTGTTTGAAGCTTTTCCTCAGCCAGCTCTGTAACATGTCCAGTGGCTCAGCGTTTCACAGCCCTTTCAGTCAGCGATCAGATATTTTCACAAAGCCTTTACATTTATTGTGGAAGCCAGAAGACAAAATGTACTAGCAATAAAAGTTCTAAGGCTGTATAGCTGACTTGCAAGTAGGGTTCTGGTGAGTGACAGAAAATGCTTGCTTTTGAAGAGAGAAAATGCTCTGAGAAACACAAGAAGATTTTCTGTGGTTTAGAGTGTATATATTTTAATTATTCACACCTTCTGGGGATTTTGAACCAAACTAGCTATGTTTTCAAGGATGATGGCAGAAACCTCTGCCAGTAGTCTGTTTGAACTTCTGTTGGCTAAGCTCCTGTTTCTTCTCTAGCCTTTAAATCAAGAATTGTTCATTCACATCAACTGAGTTTCATCTGTGTAAATGAGTGGAGAATCACAGCTAAAGCGGCAGCTTAAAGTTCCAAGCGGTACGGCATCAAAGTGGAGGGTGTTAGCTAAATGTGAAGATGATTCTTCAAAAATAGTGCTGGGCTGTGAGGTCCAGTTCTGATCATTTCACTGTTCAGAATAATACCTGAGGATTTGAGACATGGCATGGTAGTTTTTATTTGAGCTTAGAGAATACATGTATTTCTCAATACATTTGATGTATAATAGTATTCTCCTCTGATTAAAAATTACTAGGCCAACACTCAAACATACAAATCTCCTGGTACGTTGTTATTTTGGAAGCAATGAAGTTTACTGTTTTCTAGAAAGTAATGATACCCTTCAATTTAACAAGGTACTTAAGTATATGATAAGCATTAAGCATGCGAGCAGCCTCGCATGTTTAAACGTGTATTTTTATCTTAATATGTTAAATGCTAACGTGCTAGCATTTTTAAAGTTAGGCTTTTCCTTAAGGCCTTTTCTAGTTCAGGCTTTAGACCACTATTTTATCCTGTAGCCTGGGCGTGTGTTAAATTCACAAATAGCCTCAGTGCATGTTATAATTGTTTCCATTCTCCTCTCATCCCAGCGTAATGGAGCTCATCTTTTACAGTATCTGTTTAACATTATTTACTTATTGCTGAATTTAACTGCTATATACTTAATTTGTTTTCTTTTAACTAAGGTGACTTGTCATTTTTGGTGACATTTTTTCAAGAGCTTTATCTTTTTAATCTTCTTTATCATTCTTTATCTAGATTTCCTGTTAGCATCACTTTTGATAAACATTTTTACATCTTTTAACCGCATTGCTGCACTTGTATTTGCCATTGTCCTATCCTAAATGCTCGAATTTCTTAGGATGATTATACAAAAACTGCTCAGGTAATTTTTTTTTCTTTGTTATGTATATAGAGAGCATCACAGAATCCATGTTCTTAAACCACAGAGCTAGCTCTAAAAGGACGATGCTCATAATGTGCTTTATAGGAAGACTAATGTTATTTCTGAACTCTGTTATCTTCTGTCTGAAAGCTTACATGTGATGTTAAGAAAATAAGTACTGGGATTTTTCAAATAGACAAAATTCTTGTTTTTAAATTTGAATGTAGCATTCTGGAACGTTGTTTTTGCATGGAATTGGTGCTCCGGTTCCTGATAGCTGTTAGGAGGAATTTAGAACATTCTTTGCTCAGAGCCTTGCCAATAGTGGAGTTTGCAAAATGGAAAGAAGAGAGCTTGACCTTAAAACAGAAGAAGAGCCTAAGTGGTGACACATTCTGCTGATTAAATGCTAGCAGTATGGGATCTGTTTATATAGAAGCAAAGAAATAATGCAGATCTAACTTTGAAGAGAAACTCTGGACTACTAATATAAAGACTTATTTCTTTTACAAAGTCATAAATAACATGACATCAAACAAAAGGATTTAACCGTTTGATGGAATACTGTAGTTAGAGAGATTAGATGCACAGCATTTCAGTTCCTGTTCAATAAAGTTATTAGTTGTTTGTACAAATTAGAATTGACATTTATATGAATGATAAATAAATAGAAAAGAAACATTAATAGTTCCCATACCAACAGGGCAATTTTAAGATCCAAATGTTTATAATGGCCGTGTTCAAGTTTGGAACCGTCGGTCATACAAGACAGTGGAAAAGCCAGGGAGCCCTTAGAGAACCATTAGCTTTTTAGTCTGCGTTGTTCTAAGAAAATTGCATCTGAATGTGAAATGTTACAGCAGAAGAACACAGTGAAGTAGAAGAGCACATTTTAGTGCTTCATTTTAAAAAAAGGAAATTCTCTAAAGAAGGATGTATCTCTAGAAAGTTATTTCAGCTCACAGTGCTTAATCACTGTATTTATTTCTAAGTACCTGTGGAATGCACCATTTCATGAGCAGCTTTTCCTCTCCAAGAGCTGAGGAAGGTTTCACTTCAGGAAGTTCTAAATTTTACAAAGTTACATTTCAGCTCCATTTTCCTGTATCCACTTCACCTTACTATAGTTTTGGCTCACACTTCATTTGATAGAAGAGATACAACTTATAATACTTGTTCAAAATTACTAAAAAACACCAGCCTGACCGTAGAGTACTAAGAACACAACATTGTTGTGCAGAGTTGGTCACACGGGAGTGCTGCACTTAAATGACTTGTAAGGTTTTGTTCAGATCTTGACATTTGGGTTTTTTTGTAGCTACAGATTTCAGTTCTTTCCTTGGCAATCTTCCTCCTTTCTCTGCTATCTTTAAGCAGCAAGAAGCAATTTTTCCTTTCTTCTGTGGATGAAAGAAGCTGATAGGCTACAGCAAGTACCCCTCAGTCACATTCTTCTCCTGCCCCAGTGTTTCCAAGCAAGCATCCCTCTCTTACTGCAGAGACCTGGCAGCGTATGTGCGGTTCCAGGGGCTCGGATGGCAGCTGAGGGTTGCTGGACATCGCCTCTACTTTGTTGGTTGGACATCCATCCCACTACCCCTGAGGTCTGATCTATGGCGTCTGTGCCCTAGCAGTGACATTGATGCCAGCAATGCATTTGCTGCCAAAGTTTTGGCAGTTTCATGTTGTGTATTTTAACAGCATAAACCATGACATAATGTTAAGTTATAGAAAAAGGAACAGAAATAATAAGCAAACATTACAATCAAGTTAACATTTAAAGACACTCATTTTTTAAATCTTCTGATACTTTTGTGTAGTTGATTTCTGGAAGGCAATGTGAGCCAGCAGGCAGAGTAACCAAGTGGCTACTAGGAGAGATGCGGGGCAGTATCCGGGCTGCTGTGAGCTTTGCTGTTATTTGTTGTGCGGAAAGCACACCTCTACACCTTTCTGTACAAAAGCGTTACTGGTGACCTCAGTGAAATGTCAGCTTAACAAAAAATAAGCTTTTGCAAAATCATTGCCCTAATAGGAAATTCATAATAAAGGAAATCATGGGGCAGCACAACAGAATGCAAACGAGAACTCAAATAAGTTACGGGATCTGCTATGAAAAGTACCACCGTACAGCCTTTCTATTTGGCAACACTGAAATCACGTCTTCCAGTTACGGTTGTGAGAAGTGTTCAGCGGGTCTCCCAAAAATGAAACAAAACTGATGGAAGTACATGTGTTCCTGAGGTAGCCTGGGGCTAAGGGCTCTCCTGTCCCCCAGCCCTCCACATAAAGAACCCTGGATTAATGGGTGTCGTTGGCAGCATTACTTGCCATGCCGAAATGGATGTGGCAAATGTCTCACGGCAAATGCCCCGTCTTGTTCCTTTGATAGCGAGGGAAAGCTGCTTTGAACAATTAAAAACATACCCTTGGACTTGATAACCTGGCCGCTGTCTAACTGTGTGGAGAACAGCAGCTTCTTGCCAGGCTTAAACCAACTCATTTTGAACCTGGAATACTGTGCTGAGATTTTTTTATTTATTATTTTGTCGTGGGGGGAAAAAGCAACCCTCAAGGAAATAATTGAATAGAATGGTAAATATTATCATTTTAGACACGTGATTAATGTCTTGTAGCTTTCTAAATGTATAGATAGTCTTCAGTCAATGATAATAACTGATTTGTAATATCCTGACTCTCTGGTCTGGCTCAGGTTAGTTCATGGAGAACCTGGCTTTCTGAACCAGTTGAATACTCCCTTCTCAGTTCTTTTTGTTTTGCTTTTGCGTAGACAAAAAGCTTGCTGCTGGCTTTCTGTTTCTCCTGACCAGAAAGTGAATTAGCCTCTTTGAAAGATAATTCCAGTGTTTTTATGGTAGGTATGGACAGAAATAACTGACATGAATGATGCCTTTGCAGAGCTGCAAATGTCCAAGTGAAACAAGAAAACCTAAATCCATCAGTAGAACTAGACTAAATATTGCTTTAAAAATCAGCACTTCCACTCTGCAGTAATCCTCGACTATCCTTCCGTAGTACACAAGGAGTGAAAAAGTTCTTGGTCTGAGACCGAACCATTTTTTTTTGTTGCTTGTAATAAAATATTTGGCAATATTTAGCATGCATGCATGGATCCATTGAAAACCTATCTCTGATCTTAATCTTCTTTAAATCTCTGGAAGGTTTTAAATTCAATTATTTTTCTCTTTTTTTAAATGCTTTACATGTGTAAAATATGTTCAATTACAACTTGGAAGCAGAAATTTAGAGTGTCACCAAAAATGTTACTTCGTAGTTAAAAAAATGTAAAACTTCACAAGACAATTTGAACTACTAGTTCTTGAAAAATTAGTAGCACGCGTCTACATTACATGTCTGATTAGGACCTATGAATATATGAATTATCAGTTCACTTCTATTTGGCTGATATTTGGTTCAATACTTTACATACAGTTATTCTTCAACTTTCTGACTGACTTTTTAGTTTTCTCAATGAAAATTCTGATTATTACTTACAAGATGCTTATAAACACAGTTACCTGATTATGAACAAGTAGTTTCAAAGACTAGAGGATTCTTACTTTAATTTTCTTGTAAAATTAACCATTGTCTTGGTAAGATTTTACTTCTGATCTGAGATGTAACTGTTGATACGTTCTGTGTTATTACTGTATCATTCAAAAGATCTGGATCCTATTAGTTATGAAGATTTTGTTACCCTGCTTTGACAAAAATTCATACATAGGCATTTCAAAGTAATTGTAGTTTTTTTTCATTCATGATAAAAGGCATATAGAGAAAGTTTAAGTGAAAGACAAATGTATGTATATATAGTATGTAAACAGAATTAGGAGGTGTTCTCCACACCATCTTTCCCTTGCTAGTTCTCATGGGAAGGTTGCCCCTATGGATGGCAGCAGTTGTCTCCCTACCCTTGCGCGCAAGGAAAGGGGTTGCACTCTTAGGATTGTCGTTCCTGCAGGATCATCAGAAAGTTATTTTTGGGCCCTTGGGAGCTTCACAGAAAAACTAAATGAGCTGCAATATTCCCTTTTCCACACAGAGGAAAATCATACCCAAGTTATTTGGGTCCGTCTGGTTTATGAGTTCTCTAGCAAAGACCTTCCATCCCGAGATCTCCTTTGCAAGGTGCAGGAAGCAGCAGCAGGAGAGGAAGGCTGCTGGAGTTGTCCTGCTGGGAATGCAGGGAAGAACTGCAGAATCCCAGATGGAATATCTTTCCAGCAGTCACCTCGGGTCTGTAGCCAGACACCCTACCTAAGTGACAGGGGAGCCTTACCTCCAGCAAAATGATGAGTTCCCCTCACAACTTTATTACTGTTCCATACCACAAGGAGCTTTTAATTTTTTTGATTGATTGTCCTTTTCTATTACTCAAGTGCTGTGTGGCATATTGCTGGCTTTTGTCATTGTAGTCTGTTTTGAAAGACTGACTCTTGTACCGCTTCAGACTTTCACAGCTAGAGGAATTGCAGCAAATGTGCAAGCAATACACTGTAGAGTGAATATTGGCCCAAGTAAACTTGAGGAAACAATGGATTCCACCTAGAGACTTTAGAAATCACGAATCACGCTTTCCTAAGTGATAAACTTCAGAAATACCCATGCAGTGGGTCAGGATGGTTATTGCACTTGCGAGTGCAGAGTGCGCTTCCCAAAGAGTCACCCGGCAGCACAGATTGCCTGGTAGGGCAGCAGAGAGTGCCTGACCCTCTGGCTATTGGAGATTAAGCAAATTAGTGGGACCTGCAAAAGGCTATAAACTGGTGGGAGTGACAGAAGATAACTCATAGGCAACCTTGAGAGGTGTTGCTCAGGAAAAAGTTCCCACAGGTCAGACCATTATTCATGGTGCCAGGCAGTCAGCTGCGGTGGATGCAGTAGGTGCAGCGTATGTGGAGTAGGAAAGCTGGAGATTCAGAGACCACGCAGGGAAAACTGTGTTCTTAAAGGTGACTTTTAGCAAAGGTTTAAAGTAAAATCAGATTTTGGAGTGGCATATCTTGTGCAGCCTTGCTTATGTGCATCTTACATGCTTATATGCATTGTAAGCATCAGCTTATATGGTATAGAGATTGCTTCAGTAACCGATTTAAGACATTCCAGCCTCTCATTTTCCGCAGGCTTTTCTACTGGGGCAGCCAGTCCCCTTGGCCAGTGCTTTCTGGTGTGCTGACCCTGAATCACATCTCCATGCCCTGGAACAGGGGCTCCACCTCTGAAACACATCAGGGTCTTGAGCTTGCCTGGTAGCACCAAGAAAAACTTCATTAATTCATCATGAAATAGCATTTCAGAAACGTATTGGCTGTGTCTCTTGTGCATAGTTTGGGTCTTCAGAGGGTTATTCTAATGTTTACTGTGTTGGGCTAAAAATAAGCTAAGCTAAGCAGGTAGATCTTTGGAATTTAAGCAAGCTAAGCACAGGCAAAACCAATAAAGTTGTATGAATATCTGTAAGTTTTGAGAGTAAGCAAAATTTTTTAGTGAAATATAAAAAACATTAATGTGAGTTGCCTGCTCTGCATAAAAAAAAAAGTAGCTTGTACTAATTTGATAGGTCTCAATTCAGAAAAAGAAAACCACAAGCAAATATTAATGGAACCTAGGCACATATCTGAAATTAAGCAGGTGCTTAAATGTTTGGCTGTACAGAAATGTGGTGATTTAATTAGGATCTTGTCACATTTGACAGGCATATCTGACTTTCAGGCTAGAGAGCGAGCAACAAGAAAAGCGTAATTCTAGGTAAATGTGTCTGGATTCCAGTATGTGGCAGGAGGAAAAGCAACTGCATTCTGCACTGGATTTCACTAAGGAGCTTGTACCTCCTATTAGAGCATTTTGTAAGATGAGTATTCTAGGCCTGCAAAACTCCCTGGGATCATTCAGCCAAGTGACTGTTTTAAACAAAAAAAAAAGAAGAGCAGTCTTTCTCCACTGTAAAGAAGTCATAGGCAAGGTTTTCCATTTGTTTTCTTTGTTGTTGATCTGCTAAGTGCTGGACTTCACTTTCTCCACCAGTTGACAGTGAAACGAGGAATATGTGCTCTGCTAGAGGTTTATTTGTTTGGGTTTTTTTCCAGTAAGGGGTGACTCATGATTTTTTTTTTTCAGAGTACATAATATAGTGTATCAGGTTTAGTAGTTGCATTAGTACAGTGAGCTGAAATCATTAAATTGATTCCACATGTGATAAATACCAGATTAAAACAGTCAGCAGCCCTTGTATATACCTTCCTATCTTTAATGTTGATAACATCATAGCGGTAAAAATGTTGAAAAGAAAAAGATAATGAAATAATAATTCCATGAAAGCTGTTTGAGTAGCTGCACTGTTAGTTTGGCAAGAGTTCACTAATTACCCATGGCGTTTCTAGAACAGATAAAGGAAGTGAAATGTGAAATGAAAAATGAAAAGTCCCAAAAACTTCTTTTCCTCTGCCTGTTCCTCAAGTGTACAGTGGCCATTAAAAAGCCATCAAGAGTTCTGTTGTTCTGTTCTGGAACAGAAATACCAGTTATAGTTGTTTTAGTACAGTTACAATTGATTTTAAGTACATTGCTGATTGTAGAATTTACCATAGAAAATCATAGATTTATATAATAACCACTCCGGTTAATTTAAAATTCAAACAGTAATCGCAAACGTGAAAGACACCGTCTTGCTTACAGGGTGGTAGCCGATAGTTAAGTTCAGAATCATCCAAATGCTTTGGTGATAGTTTCCTCAAAACAATGCCTGAATGTATGCTTGTCACGTATTTGGCTGTCTTAAAAATTCCTCCTGTCTTTAAGGGCATTAAGACATTTCTACCAGTATTCTGAAAGGTTTTCAGTGTCTTTTTGGCTGGTGAACTGAAAAAAAATGCAAACTATTACTTTGTTGATCTTATTTTTAAACTGAACTGCATTATCAACTGAGAGTGTGCTCTGAAGGTATTGTTAAAAGTGCTTTGAAAACTTGTAAATCCCTGTAATTTATGTTCCTGTGGTCTCAACTGCTTCTCTCTGTCCTTCTGGTTTTAATTTGAATGCAGTCTTGTCTGGGTGTGTACCTGTAAAATTGTGTTTTTCCAAGTACAATTTACAGTCGTGACCCTAAGTTTTACAGTGTTCTAACCTTATAGGAGCTTCCTCCTATGCCGAAAAGCCAACTTTGGGTCAGACAGCTCTTTCATATTATAATTGTCTAATCAAGGTTACTTGGAACAGATCCGATTTTGACATTTTTTAGTTTATCACAAAGACTTTATAAGAATATCAAGTAAGTTGGAAAGGTTCCTTTGCAGGAGAGCAGTAATAGCGTTGCCTTATTTCTTCAGATGTACACAGTTGTAAACTTAGCCTGCTTCATGACAACAGTCCCATTTATCTAAACAATTCTCCTTTTAGAGTCAATGGTGCTGATAGAAACTGAGATAAGAAATACAGATGGGAGGATCTTTCTGGGTCTCTACTTACTGAAACTCCTTGCTCTGTGGCTTACAATCACCTTTTCTTTTTTGGTGCCTGAGAATGCATGGCAGACATCTACCATGAAACAGAGTCCTCTCTAATTGCCAGAGAACACTCTAGCAAAGGATGATCGAGCTTCGGCAGGGTTTTACAGTCCTGGTGATCTCTTTCTTGATTATTTCCCCCCCCCCTAAAGACACGCTTCCTATGTTTAAATGGCAGGGGTTGGGGTTTTTTGTTTCGTAGCTCTTAACTCACAGTAGTCCCTTTGCTATAATTCTTTGTCTTTTGAGTGAAGGTATTAAATTATCTATTTTATTGGAATCTGCGGATTAATCCTCTTCTCATTTACTTACTGTCTTTTTGGGTGATACAGGAAAGGAAGTTTCACAGCCTTATATTCTTTGTGTTCCTCTGCAATAAGAATAATACTTGGACGCTAAAACAGAAGTTACTTGGACTAAATGTTGTAAGCTTTATTTTTAGTATTTGCTCCTCAGCCATGCTCATTTTTTTAGCATGACTTCAACACCCTTGGTGGTTAACAGGAAGAGAAGCACAGATAGATCACGTGTTTTAATTTTGTTACGTTTGTATTTTCAGATCATCGTACAGTCTGGCCGTCACCCCACGGTGCTGCAAAAACTATGCCAGTTGCCTTTCCAGTATTTCAGTGATCCTCGTTTAATCAAAGTGCTCTTCCCTTCACTAATAGCAGCTTGTTACAATAACCCTCAGAACAAGATCATCCTGGAGCAGGAGATGAGTTGTGTTTTACTCGCCACCTTCATTCAGGTAGCTATCGCAGTAACCTAACAGCGGTGTGCAGCGTAACTGCAGCGCTGTTCCTCGCCTTTGCTGTGTATATGGAAATCATTTGACCTTAGTAAAACAAGTAAACAGCATTGAAGTACTTTAAGATTCTCTGCAGCTCTTTTCAAACCACAGATTATGCCTGTACTTGAGGCATCTTCTAACACTGAAAGGTTACAGAGTGGTTCAGGTTCTCACATCCAGAATCCTGTTTTCATTAAAGTTACTGGATGTGCTAGGAAGATTTGATGTAGATCCTGCTATTACAGGACAATTCTTAAAATATTTATTTTTTCAAAAACTACCACATATATAGCATATCTGAAATAAGTATATTAATCTGTTTACATACAAATGTACAGTTGTGTACTGTGTACAATAGATTTACAGAGAGAACTGAACAGAAGTGTATATATTTTATGCAGAAAATACACAGAACATATGTTACCGGTCTAATCTTGCAATCTTTATTTTTGACAGTAAGCCACTGAGGTCATTACGAATACTGTTTTGAATAAGGATTTACAGCATTTTTGTTCTCTTTGACTAAATTTATATGCTGTGCTTTATGTATCAGATTGAATGCACGCCTCACGTTTTCCATACATTTTATTGACTGTTTCCAATTAATAAATGCAGTTTTTGTAAACACTCTACTATTAAAAAATAATATGCTTTTAGGAGTCTAGTAACTCTGTATCAGTCACCTGAAAGTTACTGTTGTTGATACAGAAACGTTAGGCAAACTCCTTTTCCTAATGCTTTACAGCTAGTCCAAGGGTAGGCTGCAGGGATTTGGGAGAAAAGGCACAAGAACTAAATATTTACTGAAAGTCTTAGCATAACATCAAACTTTTGAGTGCAACTACTTTTTATCCTTTTAATACTAAAATAATTGCATAGGAGTTTAAAAAAAAAGTTTGGAACTTAGTATTAAAAGAATTTGCCATATAGTAATGAATTTCTGGTTAAATACAAAGCTAAAATTCATCTTTTACTTTGACTTTCTTATAGTGAAACTACAGATTTCATTGTAAAATGAAAAAATGCAGTGGCAAAAAATAATTTAAGCATTATGAGTAAAGCAGCAAGTTTAGTTTGTTTTTTTCAGCCAAAAAAACATGAAAGGTGGAGGAGAGTGTTCCTTATGTGAATAATTAAGGTTATTCACCTTGATTTCTGTGCTAGCAGAGAGAGAAAGGCATTTAAGTCCCCAGTAGCTATGGCAAAGCGTAAGTATATTTACGAGGGTCAATGTTACTAATTTGATTTCCAATCATATCTCAGATGCCAAGTCCGCATGCTATTCTTGCAGGCTTTTAAAAAAGGTCTCACATTAAATATGGAAGATCCTTGTGTGCTGTAAAGTGTTGTGTCTTTGCTGAGTTCACCGGTACTTTAGCATTTTACCCGTTTTAACATCTAATCCCAAATGTTGCACGTGCACACGCACACCGAGGACGATTCTGAAAGGAGCTGAGGAGTGCGGAGACACCCGCACGCACAGAGATGTTCCTCTGGACTGTTATTTCAGTTCGCTGCCGTTTGTCCAGCAGATCTCTCATTTGCTTCGGTGGAAGGTTTGGGAAAGACTGGAAAATGTTTCCCCTGAACTAGAAAATGAGATTCTTCCTGTGCCAGGGAATGCAAAAAGAAGTCCCATTTACGTAGAAGTTTGGTGGTGTGTACAAATATAACACTTAAATATAGTGTGTTAAATATGTGCAGCGTAAATCAAAGGAAAATGATTGCCGGATTTTACGACGACCCTGCGTTATACCTTCCTACCAACAGATTTATTTCCATCAGCTGAAGTTTGCATCATCCTTTTTATTTTTGTTAACTTCTGTCTCTAGATGTGCTGAAATAATTAAAAAAAAACATTTAGGTGTATCTCTGGTATCAAATAAATACCATCTCTGCTCAGTGACTACTCACTCGAATGAAAGATAGGATACTAAAAGCCCTCTCCGTATGCTGACTTGGAGAATCCTGAGTGTTTCCAAGGGCAGTCGGTGTCCTTGCTGACTCCAGAGGATGCAGCATCCCGTCGGATAGCAGCGGGGGTCGCTCATGGCGCTGGGCACTTAGAGTGACGGCCACCTCAGCTGGTGACACAGCTGGCCACAGCGCGGGCCAGAGCTCTGGGGAAGAATTGAGAATTCCTTCACTTCATCTCAGGAGATCAGGACCTCGGGTGCCCGGGTCACTGGGAAGCACAGCCGATGAAATCGGGATAACTCGAGAATTTTGGAAGAGCGTATTTGGAGTCAGGAGCATAAATCTAAAGCACCATTTGTTTCAAAGAAACACAGCTATAGTAAATGTTCTCTTAAATTAAAAGTCATGATAATAACTATTTCCTAAGGAGATATTAAAACCTTGGTTTTTCTGTTGTGTATTAGAAGTATATTTTTTTTCAAAAAAGGTATAAATTAAAGGTATAAAAATCCACTATGTATCATAGAGTTTAAGTGCTGACAGTATTCTGTTATGGTGTGTAGTAAGCAAGCCGGAGCGCGTTAATTTAAAGATTTCATAAAGTATTAGTAATTTTGAGTGACCATGAAGACTTAAAAATGTTGTTTTAATTCCTCAGAGGTAAGATCTGAAAACCTGATGCCTTTTTTTTTTTTCTTGTAGGATTTTGCACAGAGTTCAGGCCAAATGGATAATCAGTTATCTCAGCAGAGGGGTATGTCTCCAATGAAAAGTAACAGAGTAGCAGCTGGGTAACAAAATGCATGGATATTGTATTCTACTGTGATTTAAATGTTTTGGATCTGCATCAGGATGAAAGAAATACAGTAAATTGCACAATGATTTTACAGTTTGGGGAGAAGGCGCTCTAGCTTACATTCTAACTTAAACATACATGTCATCCAGTCTGCTGCTCATCGCATCAGGAATTCAGAATGTTAATCTTTATTAAATGCTCTGGGGTATCATGACTTAAAATGTGAAACTGTACCTGCACATATTTAATTAGCTGTCACAAAGGCTACCTTCAAAAGTTTCGGTTGCAGAAGCCACTCAGCCATGCCAATACACCCGGGGAGCCAAAAATTAGTAAAATACTGTCCTGTAATTATCCTGTAAAGTTTTTCAGTTTGCAGAAGAGTTGCGATTTTTTTTTTCTTTCAGTTGTTGTAAATGTTGTGTAAAATGCAGTTAACCTCTTTAGGCATAAAGAAGGGAAAGATTCTCAGCTAAGATGGCTATTACTTGTTAAACACATCTAAAATTCAAGTGTGTTGATGGAAATCTGGTCTTGAGTTGCCCGTATTTTGCATAAAGTACATTGCTCAGACAGTTGTTTCTCCCTAATGGCAAGCGGAAATCCACCACCATTTTGCTGAGCATTTGCCAGAAAATTAGTAGTTATAGGTCTAAAACATTAGCTTTGTGGTTAAAAATAAATTATAAAATATAAAATTAACATAAATTTATGGAGATTTTTACTGTCAACATTATACCTCTTAGTCTGAAGCAGCCTCATGCAGTGTCTGCAGCACAAACTTTCCAGGATTGTGTTTGCATGAGAAACTGCTCGAGAAACATCTAAAATTCAAATGAAAAACTGCTTTTTATTTTCACTGTTCAAACTGGATGAACTTTTAAACAAAGATGACTATGTGGTGACGTGTGAGTGTGATTTCTAAACATTCCCCAGTTGCAAAAACGCTGACTTAATGATAGTATAAGCAGGATTATTTTTATCCATTATATCACTCGAAGGACAGCGTCCCCAAAAAACAAACAGGAGCAATAAAGCTGCTGGGAATAAAATGTGAAAGCGCAAACTGCATTGTTGGGTGCTGCTGGAAGGGTCGGACCCCCCAAACCTGTGCACATTGTAGCCCTGTTCACATCACCCACGGTGCTCATAGGAGTAAAAACTGCATAATCTGTGAGCTTTGGGGGAATCGGGGAGCAAAATTCCTCTGTGGCCCGTTGCGGAAAAAGAAGCTACTGAGCCGGGAGAGCGCGGTGGAGGCTGCCCAAGCTCGGAGGAGGCTGAATTGTGAGTCCGAGAAGATAAAGTGTGTGACGATGTATAATGTTCCGATGCGTAAAGCAGAGCACCTGATCCAAAAGCTTAAAAATCTAAGCCTTTTGCTGATCAGAGCCCTCCACCCTTGTTTTTAAAGCCAAACCTCAGAGTCTGGAGCTCCACAGAAGCGTCACCCCACGATCCAGGCAGTCTTTGGGGGGGGTGGAGGGGGTAAAATGACTTGTAGTCTCTCGAATTGGCTGCGCATTCATTATTCTTGTTTTATTACCATCTTATCTTAAGAGGGAATAACTCTGTAATTCTATGTTCTGTCTCCAACAGAAAAATTTTTCAATTCTCAAGATTATCTTGAGCTGTCCAACAGATTCCCCCGCCAGTCCTGGGAAGAAGCTCGACAGTTCTTCTTGAAAAAATAAGCATTGTATTTGTTTTTAAAATCCCGAACATCGTCATGCTGACCGGTTCCTGCTGACTACCTTCTCTAAAAGGCTATCCCAAGAAGTTTTTTGATACTCTACATACTTATGCTGTAGATACATAATTTGCACTATTTATATCCTAAGTACTGTAGATAACTTTCAATTTCTGTTTTGTAATTTTGATAATTTGAGTTTGTTTCATTTGCATATCCTATTGTCATGATTTTGGGTATTTTCTACCCTGTGATGTGGTGGTACTTGCACTGCGGAACTGATAAATAAGATTGCAAATAGAGAAAATATGTTCTATATATCTTGTAATAAAATAACTTATTCTGTCTGTAGCGTGACCTCTGTGTTACAAATGTTGGTGTGTTTGAATTACCATAAGCCACACAAGGCTCAGAGAGAAGAAAGAAAAAAAAGAAGGACTCCTAAGATGTCTTTCCAGTTAATCAAGTGTCTAATGACTTTGTCAGATTTGGCTCCGAGGAGAGTTCGTTTGTAATTTTTTTTGGTGGTTTGGGCTAAGTCATGTAATACCGGATTTTTTTAAAACCACGCGCATTTTTAACGTTTCGATACGACTTTAATAACGCCTGTTCAAACCTCCTGATGTTCTCTTTAACGCTGAAGGTTCCGTCAAGCGCAATTAAAACGTACAAACGGCGGCGTGTTTATTCTCCGGTTTATTCTCCGCCGGCGCTGAGGGGACGGGGCTTCCTCAGGGGCCGCGCCGGGCCCGGGCCGCAGGCGGCTCACGGCGGCGGGGACGGGGACCGCGACCGGCACCGGCCCCTCATGGCT
>VYZM01023303.1:155738-165830 GCA_013398915.1 Dromas ardeola
GGCGGGGCGGGGGGGGGAACAGGTCGAACTCCTCCGCTGGTACTCCGCTTCTCTGCTGCACCGTGGCTGTTAAAAATAAAGTTTCTAAGGGGACGCCGGGTTTTTAAGGGGCCCTTTCAGTGCGCATTGCAGGCAGGAGTTGAGGATCGTTGTTATAACTTTCTCAGGGTGCTGGCTGTCATCCCTCCTCGTCAGCACCAGCTGAGGAACTGAGTACTTTCCTTACAGCTGAAAAGACTCTTGAAGTTGTTATTGCAAACTCTTAACAACGTTACAAAGAAATTCGTGGCTAAAGGAGAGGCTTTCTGGGGCTTTAAGAGGTTAACACGGCCTTTCTCAGTCACAAGAACTCAGCTGTGCAGAAGTGTGATTGACTTGATTCTCACAACCTGTGGACCGAAGCTAATGTGAAACACTTGTTGCTTTTCCATATTGACCTTCATATTGTTCAGCTGTGAGGAGTGCTGGGCATTTGGAGGCTGTTTGCTGCTTGGTGTGTCATGGTGGCTGTTACCAAATTTAACGACTAGGTGAACTCAAGGTTAGTTGGAGTAGATGATTCATGAAATGTCCCTGAATATCTGTTCGATCTCATAGCCCACACTAGGAGACACTCCCTCCACTAGAACTGTGTGTAAATAGCCTTTCTAAAGGAGCTTTAAATCTAGCAAGTTTGGTTTTGAGCTCTCCCAAGGCTTTTACATATGTTATGGTTCTGTCCAGCTCTAAAATTGTAACTGTGGATATATTCATCAGTGTCGGGTACTAAGAATGGATTAAAAGAAGAGCAAAAGTAGACGAGGACATACATGATTTAGTTAACCTAAAAATGATAACTGTTGTAGTCATGGACATCTTTCAGTTATTGTTAGGCTGTAGGCTTTGCAGAGCAAAGGTCCTGATCTTCAGAGCTCCTAGAACATATGGTACTGCTGTGTTAAATAATACTTTATTTTCATGATCACTGCACAATTCAGTTTCATCTCCTGGAAACATGAGGTCAGCTCCTTGGTTATCAGCTGTATGCATCTAAACTCATAAATTTATAAAATAAAGCCAGTAAAACAGCCAGTGTGCATCTTCAGTGTGTGGGTAACAATGTAGTCTGCCAGAGAAGTGAAGCAGACCCCAGTTCAGCACTGCTAACACTCATGCAGTTCAAGAGTCTAGAGAAAAATAGGTTGCAAGAGACCTGTAAGGTATGAGCAACAAGGAAAGGCTGGAGTTGAATGACTTAAAGATGGGAGCACTGAGGAGGAATATGAGACTGCAAGTACACGAAAAATTGGTGCAGGGATGGGAATAAGCCATTTCACCAGTCCATGGATGATAAAATAATAACGGCTTAAATTGCAAGAAAGCTATTTAAGATAGCTACGAAGATTCAAGATAGACGTTAAGAAATCCTTTATAGTTGAAAGGATAGTAAGGCTTTGGAATGGGTTGCCTAGGAGTCTTCATCATTGGAATGCACTAACAATAACCTAGACAGATACATTGGAAATAACATCGATATGATTGTTTTGCATCTGATGGAGGATAGCTTTGTTATGAGCTCCTGAGGTCCCTTCCAAACCTGTAATGATATGAAATCACGATCATCAGGATTGTCCTGCAGACTTTTAGTTAAGGGGCATTTTGAGGTCACACATACCTACCTTTATGAAACAACGAACAATTAATATATTCCCTTAACTTTCTCCATTTTTTTTTTAATCATTTTTATCAGATAAGCAAGTGTCTGCCTATTTGCCTGTTCACAGTGTTGGGTTTTTTTTCTTTTTTCTTATTATACGATGCTACCCAGCAGTTTGTAGCCAAGTTGGTTGTAGGTGGATATAACACCAATGCCTTTAATTTTCTACCCAGTTGTTACTCAGCCTGTGTTGAAGTTAGAATTTATCCCAAGGCTATTCATGAAGGGCAAGCAGTGCTAGTCTTGGCTGTTTCAAGTCATAAATTAATCTCTTGGTCTCCCTCACTTTGACCTCCACGGTTGCTCAAAAAACCCTAGCAACAGAGTGAAAGAGTGAAGGACGTTGTGGCTCTCTGTTTCGTAAGAAAACTATTTTGCTTTGTATTTGTTTTTCAGGGTTCCGCTGTTGTTTTAAAGGTCCGGATAGAGTAAAAGTTGCATTTGCTTCTGCAATATGTTTTTTTTGGAGGCAAGAGTTGCTTTAGAGTTGGCTTAAACAAAATAATAGTCATGTTCTTATGAAGCTGTTGGAGACCTTCAGCTAAAAGTGGTCTTAACTGTCAGGTTTTCTTTCTCACTTTGTAGTGTAGTATTTTACCATATAATAGCTTTTGAATAAAGTGAAATGTCATGTGTTTAATTTTTACTGATATTGAGCAGGTATTCTTGGTTTGTCTTTACAGTGTTTTGGGGGACCCAGTTTTCACAACTGTTGAGTCTTTGAGTTCCTGTGGATTTGTTCAGAGTTTTCAATTTCTTGGTGTTTCTGAAAACGGTGGATTTTATTTCAGTCATATATATGTCACGATGCATGTGTGGGTTTGTTTTTTCAGCCTGAGATAATTCAGGTAAATAGGTTTAATAGGCTGAAACACACCTTTCTCAGGAAGTACTGGGCTACATTTGTACTCTTAGGGAATACTTTGTATATATCCTTCAGTTGTCATTGATAATCTCAGACTATTAACTTTTGTGTTCATTTACCTTGAGTTCACTTTCAGTAGCATTGTCTGTATTTCAAAGCAGCTTTGTTGCTTTGATTTTTATTCATGGCTTGCATGGGATATATCTCAAAAAGTTTATTCTGTATTACACCTTTCTATTGCTGCTTCAATTCCTTTGTAATTTTAAGTCTTTACTGTGTTCCCTAAATAAATCCTTTTTATAAGTGCTTTCTTTATTTCTTTTGCTGTTCTTTGCTGCAGTTATAGCTCTTTTTCAGTTCAGGTGCCGTTAGTGTTGTTTTTCTAGTTAGTGTGTTCTGGAGTTAAATTGCTGTCGCTTAGACCTCTTCTGTAGCCAGATCTGCGCACAGGTTCTAGGAGAAGTATAAGCTTTTTTGCTAGAGCTCCCTCCTCTCCCCAAGCTTCCCAAATATTTTTTTCTTCTTTTTTTTTTTTACTATGTTTTGCAGCTACAAGACTGTCTATTGATAGACTTAGGCATTGTTTTGTTGTATAGGAACGTAGCCATTATCTTTAGTAACAGCCCAATTCCTAGCTCCTGGAGTCAGTTCTTGGGAGTTTTGCCCAGTGGTAATGGATCTCTGTGAGATTCATAATTCCTATTAAGCAGTTTTAAAATTTTTATTTCTGGCCAGTTTGCTTTTACAGCTAAGAAAATCAGCTCTAGAGATACCTTTGTGGGTCCAGTTGTTAGGTGCTTTTGCCTTGCGAATTTCTGGTTTGGTTTAGTTCCCAAAATTTCCAGCGGTTCCTCTGAGGAGTTTAGGAAGCAAACTTCAGTTTCCTGGGTGAAGTTTCTAACAGCCTAGTTCGTATTGATGCATATTTGGAGTATGGGGCGATGTAGAATACACCTGCTGGAGCTCTTACATTTACTGAAAAAACTTTTTGCCTGTCCCACCATTTGTTCCCATATCTGCCACATGTGTTACTTACAGAGCTGATTTCATAATTCCTGCCTTACAAGGAGCAGGCTGCAGGCAGGCAGCTCTTGACTGTAGAGGCCATTGATGCCTGTCTGCTCACCAGTCTCACCAAGCAGCAAGCAAAGATTTATAACACTTTTGTCTGGGATTTTCCAGCTGTTAATACATATGTTTTGTAGCATACAAGCAGCAAGTCCGTATTTAAGAAGTGCTGGGCTGCTTGTGTGCTGATCAGGTGACGTGTCTACGTGCTGAAAGACCAACATACATTCAGTTTGTGTTGGCGTTGCTGTGAAGAGAAGATCACCTGTTCAAACTGAATGAGTACTTTGGATGTTGGCCTCATGCATGGGTTTATCTGCGTACATGTACTGGGCATGTCCGGATTTCTAACATTTGACTGGGACAGTAGCAGTGAGTAGTCTCAGTTATTTTGCCTGAAGTCTAGAAATTTAGATATTATACCTAATTTTTTCACATTCTGCTTGAAAAACATTGCTGAGTTTCTCAGGTGGGAAGCAAAAAGATGCTTTGGGGAAACTTGAGACAATAGATTCAGCGAATCCTTTGGTACTTTGAAAGTGGCGTAATTGATGTATACTGCACATCTAGGTTAATCTTACCAACTTCTAGACATCTGGAAGTCAGAGGCCAGGTTTGCTCTACAGAAAATGCTGGGGGGAGGAAGTGGAAACTCCAGACACTTTTCCTTCATAAATGTTTATTTTAGTATAAACTGAATCACTGTCCACCAGAGAGGAAACTTAGATGTTTCTGCTGTAGAGGGAGCTAGGTGCCTAGCTTCGATTTATACCTAAACCTCAGTGAAATAAATTTCCAGTTCTACTGGTTGCTGGCGGATGTGTTCATAACCTACTGGCATGCTTGAGAAGCCACCCAATCGCCCAGGTTTGTAGGATGTTTAATTGTAATTGATTTCTTTGGATAACCTGATTTTCCAGAGCTTAGTTTGCACTAGGGACCTTCTGTGGCACAAGTGCTGAGTGCTGTTCCCTCTCAACGCATTGTTTTCGATGGTTTGGTGGTTCTGCCTGTCTTATTTCTTGTCTTTTTAGCCTTGCTGTCAGCTGGTTAGGGTTATATTCAACCTTCCTATTTTATCTAGGCTTGAAAGTAGACATCCTGCCCAAGTACAGGGGGAGAAATCATGTCAGTGAAATAATGGGCTGTTACAGCACACATGCAGCTGGACAAGTTCTTTCATCAAAATAACTACCTGTCCTCTCCGTCGACTTATTGCAGAGTCTCAGTTTCCAGGATCGTATCACAGAATCTTCAGAGTTGGAAGGGACCTCTAGAGATCATCTAGTCCAACCCCTCTGCTAAAGCAGGATTGCCCAGAGCACATTACTCAGGACTGCATCCAGACGGGTCTTGAAAGTCTCCAGAGAAGGGGACTCTACAACCTCCCTGGGGCAGCCTGTTCCAGTGCTCTGTCACCCTCGCCGTAAAGAAGTTTTTCCTCGTATTTGATCGGAACTTCCTATGTTCCAGCTTGTGCCCGTTACCGCTCGTCCTGTTACTGGGAACCACGGAAAAGAGCCTGGCTCCATCCTTCTTAAAACCACCCTTTAGAGACTTGTAAACATGAATAAGGTCTCCCCTCAGCCTTGTCTTCTCCAGGCTAAAGAGTCCCAGCTCCCTCAGCCTTTCCTCATAAGGGAGATGCTCCAGTATGTGGCTGGAGGAATTACCCTCTGGTTGGGCTGCAGAATCTTGTTTACAAAAAACAAAAGTAATTTTGTTTTTGTTTTGTTTGTTAAAAAAAATGAGTTTACATTTGTTAGTATATTAAAATTCAGACTCGCATAGGAATCTTATTTGTCATCCAGGATTTTTACCCAAGATCTAGAATGTGACTTTTAATTTATTTTAAATCTGGTCTTGTCAGAAATTCATTCAGAAATGTCATGCATGTAGCCATGAAGTGACCTTCCGGTGTGCAGTTCCCACAAATACAAAATGTGGGATTATCAGTTTAGAAATAGCACCTAGTTAGTGCTGTAATATGCAGTCTGCTTAAGCAATGTCCATTGCTCTTACTCTTTTTGGCTAAAAAAATTATCTCTCAGTTTATTCTAGAATCGTTTGACAGAATGATGTAGAGCTCCTCTGGTGGTGCTGTACTTATTTAGGGAAAAGATCATAATATAGTCAGAATTGAGTGCGTGTTTAAAATGCATGTGGCTCCCTTTGGAAATTCGAAAACTTCGAATCTTTCGGGAGCATGGTCCACTTTACCCTGTGACATGACTATAAATCATTGGAAAAGTGGGCTTTTTGCCACAAAAGCATGGATTTATTCTTCAAATGGTGACTAAAGTCTCATAACTTTTATTGCAAATGATGTATGAAACATAATCAAAAATATGGTGTCTGATCTATATTGGCAATAAATATTTTGTTACTGGCAATTGGCTTCAAATGATCTTAGACTCTTTAATCATAACAAGTAACCTCAAGCATAAAAGATGAAATGCAGAGCACTTTTACAAGAATCCTTATTGTTTTAATCAAAATGACAAATTATGATCCTGATTCTGCAAAAACTTATCTTTGTATTTATATTTTTACACTGTGATTAGCTTCAGGGAAGTCCTCGGGATTTGCTTCCTCTGTGTGAAGTTTAGCAGGTAGTCTTTGTGTGGTTGAAGTCCATATCCAAAATTTAGCCTCTCAGATTTTCTTAAACTTTTTTTTCTAGTTTAAGCGGTGGTTAGGTCCGTATTTGGTGTGAGGGGAGATGGGGTCAGAATATATGCTTAAAAAAGTAATATTGGCTGTGGAGTCTTTAGCGTTGTGTTAGTGTTTGTGCCTTGGTCATATTAATGAATATATTTTGTTTTCCATGTGTTACATATTACATCGATCATAACACGAGTCGGAACCCTTTATGTAGGATAAGCAGAGACTTGGAAGGATAATATTCTGTTTCACCCCAAACCCTTTCCCTACCCTAATATTAGTCTCGGAGGGATAACGCTTTTTCCAGGTTCACCTGAAAATTAGAGAAGAAAGTCTCAGAGCTTAGAATATTTTGGTTTGGTTTCATGGCAATTCTTTGCTGTTTTTCCCCCTCCCTCTTTTTTTTCTTTCAGTTTTGCTTTAGAAGTTAAAGTCTGTGTGGATGGCGAATTGGTCAAAATTACTATTTAAGGATCATTAAATTGTGGTAGACTAAGTGGTCAAGTGTCGAATGTTTTAAAGGAAAATAGAAAGAAGTAATCCTGGTGCTTATCAACAGTTCTATTAGTGTGTTTTCAGCCTTTGAGCCCTTGCTGCGTAATTGTCATCCTGCCACTGCATGCAATTTTGGCTTTATACATAACTAATTAAAAAAGTGTGTTTTGTAGCTAGATTTTGGCTAAAACCTACAGTAAAAAAACCAAACAAACCAACAACCCCACCCCCCCCAACGAAACAAAAAAACCCAAAACAAACAAAAAAAACCCTCAAAAAACCCAACAAGTAAATACTTATTTGCTACCATTGGTTTTCTTGTGTCTTAGTCTTGCTGGTCTGATCTTCACTCTTTACGGTAAGTTGATCAACTGAGCTTGAATGTAATGTATTAAAATGTTTTTCTTAATATTGTTCAGTATTTTCCTGTGGAGGTTTTAGTTTAAACACAGCATGTTATAAATATGCTGAAGTCAATCAAGTTCATACCTTTTTATTTTTAACACCTTATTTTTTTCTGCCGACCTAATAAAAATGATCTAAATTTAGCCTATTTTGTTTGACAGCCGTGTGTTACAGTTTGTATAATTGATAACTTTCTGTAAAGCATTGGATGTTCTTGGGAACAGTTTTTTACTTAAATGCTAAGTATCAAACTCCTCTTTTTCTCTCTCTCTTTCTCTTTCCGTTTTTTAAAGGCATCGCTGCTCCGGAGGTTTCAGAGTACATTAGTGATAGCAGAACACAACAATGAGACTCTTACACCCATTACACTAAATGCTATCACTGCGGCAAAACGTCTTGGAGGTGAAGTTTCTTGTTTAGTAGCTGGTACCAGCTGTGACAAGGTAGGAAGTGCTGTTTTCCTGTGAATGAAATAATGAACGCAGTGAAACAATACTTGGTGCATCTTGGTCAGCCTGAAAAATAATCTGTAGTGAAGAGGAACTGTGCCAGGAATTGCTAATCTGCCAGAAATGTCCTGCGCTTGAACTGCTTCTCTTCTGAAGTGAAAATATGGGTATAGATTTCATTTCACAAGGGAGAATATCAGTATCAGTTGTTAGAAGCTTAAGCAAGCAATTTTTATAGGACTAAAGGACAATTAACTCTTAAAACGGTATTTCCCTGTAAAGTCTGAAAGACAAATAGCGCAGTGCTAAGAACTTGGAAAGAAGCTTGCACTTGTTCGAATGGAAACCAGCAGAAATGAAACAGCACTGTGACAAATAGGGCTTCTGAGCATCTTGCCTTTACTAGTCAACTACTAGTAGCAGAGCGAGAGTGTTTACAACCTAAAATTCTGACGTTAGTACTTCTTGACTTTATCATACAGCTCACGTCTAAAAAAGTTTCTTGTATGTTAGCTGTTGTATTGTTAGTCTAATTTTTATGTGCAAGATTTAGAGACGATATAGTTAGTACGTAAGTGACACTTTTATTCTAGCATGATACACTCTTGTGTGAACAGTAAAAGTACAAATAATTATGCCTAATATTTTTCATAGGAGGCAATTGCTTATGAATTGTTATTCTGAAAGAAATATGTATTATCTCATGCAGGAGGCATACTTAATGGTAGCTAATTCAGAAATAGGTGGAGAAACCTCAGTGGCTATTCTAAACTAAGACCCAGGTGTTCAGGGTAGAGACCTGGAAGCCAAGAAAATATAAACAAAAATTTTAAAAAAAATTGCCTGATGTGTCTGTCTGTCTTTGAGTTTCCTTATTCTTTGGCACTTGCATAGTAGAAAAATGATTGGGAATATTGTTTAATGCTAAGTATATGGTGTCTATTTGGCAATGTATGTCATGCTGGGAAAAAGTACTTTACAAAAAATGAAGCTTTTTTTTTTTTTTTTTTTAGTTTCTGTAATGATAGGACAAAAAAAGCCAGTTACTCAAACGAATATTTTGTAGCAGCTATTAGGGAATTTTTGTTTATTTCCTCTTGTTAATTTTTGAGGGTAAACTGATACTCGGCTAACTCAGTAAAACTACGCTAGTTCTGGGGTGATGCATGTGGTCTCCAGACACTGCTGTCAGTCCTCTTCTCTCTGATCTGCAACAACCCTTTTATCATTTAAACTTCACTTCTGCAAATTTAAAGGAAAAAAACGCATAAATATAGAATTGAAAATATACATCACATCAGTAGGCAGAGAGTCAGCTGCAAACAAAGGATTGCTCCTGAAATGTGGACAAAGATCATAACATTGCTGTACATTTGTATTTGCATTGTATACTTGTGCGGTAGATACTGACTGATTTAAAAGAAGGTACGATTGGTTTCTTGGTGATTATATCAGAATACTGAGCGATAATCCTAAAGTGTGATTGTTATCGACTGTTGTAATAAATCATGAGATCATTGTGTAATCCTGCATACAGGAGGCAAGCTTTCTTATGTCTGATTTGCTTTGTAGTTTTCTTATTCACAAAATTAATTTTCATTATCCCATAAGGCACTATGCTGTGAGTTGGAAGATCTGCATTTTGTTCCATTCTGATCTTGAAATTCACATGCTTTTGTGTTCCAGTTCTAACTAATCTATAAGCTGTCAGCTCCTTGCACCAGGGACTCTCTTTTTATTTGTTTGTGGTGCCTGTTGTAATACAAACTAATAATAATTCATTTGTAATCATAGGTAGCACAAGAAGTCAGCAAAGTTCAGGGTGTTGCAAAAGTTCTCGTGGCTCAGCACGATGTATACAAGGGATTTCTAGCAGGTGAGAGTTGTTCTTACCTATTAAGCAAAATAAATGGTATTTATAGTTGTGATTGAAAATAAGATAGTCCTAAATATTGAGCAATATATTTTTATCCTCAGAGGAGCTGACTCCCTTGATTTTGGAAACTCATAAAAAATTTAATTACACCCACATTTGTGCTGGAGCATCTGCCTTTGGGAAGGTAAGTAGGTAAAAGCGCATCAAAAATTTCTTGTAGAAAAGAGACAGAGACACTGTTGTAAGTAAAGAGTGTGAATCAAATGCCTGAGAGATGTCAGCCTGTTTTGAGTTTTCGAAAAATGTTATAGTAGGTTGCTTAAGAGGTCACTAGTTAGAAACACTGATTCGTGTCTTGAGTTTTATTATGGGCTGACATGGACAAAGGAACAGTGTAGAAGAAATACTTCGTGGTAACCAGCTAGTTCTATGTACACAAGGCAAAATGTACAATAACACAAAATAGATTAAGCGATCTGAAAGCATTATGAAAATTGTAAGGAAAAGTACAGTAAATTGAGATTTGCATGCTGAAATGAAATGTGCAGACCTGTTGGAAGCAAATTTTTTTTTT